>PVKP010019606.1:0-42169 GCA_004027715.1 Plecturocebus donacophilus | reverse complement strand
GCTCAAGCCCCTAGCCACTCGCTCTGTCTTCTGGTCTTCACGGAATGGCTCTAGCAACCAGATTCTATCCAGTTGAATGAAAATTGAATCCAAATCTTAAAAATTCCATCCCTGCAAGAAGAGGTGGGTGTCAAATAGATTCTAAGAATTCTAATACATTCTACAATATCTTAAAAACTATTAAAGTCAGCCGGGCACAGTGACTCACGCCTGTAATCTCAGAACTTTGGGAGGCCAAGGCGGGCAGATCACCTGAGGTTGGGAGATCAAGACCAGCCTGACCAACATCGAGAAATTCTGTCTCTACTAAAAATATAAAATTAGCTGGGTGTGGTGGCACATGCCTATAATCCCAGCTACTTGGGAGGCTGAGGCAGGAGAATCGCTTGAACCTGGGGGGCGGAGGTTGTGGTGAGCTGAGATCTCACCATTGCACTCCAGCCTGGGCAACAAGAGTGAAACTCAGTCTCAAAAAAAAAAAATTAAAGTCATAGTAATTAAAATATATTTAGCACAGTATAAATGAATAATTGATTAAAGCAGAACTCAGAACAGATGATGGTACATGGAAAATGGTGATATGTATGTATGTATTAAATATTTAGAGACAGGGTCCTGCTTTGTCACCCAGGCTGGAGTGCAGTGGTGTAATTATAGCTCACTGTAACCTCGAACACGTGGGCTCAAGCTACCTGTCACTTGAACCTCGAAAACAGCTGGGATGACAGAAGCATACCTAACCATACCCAGCTAATTTTCTTTTTTTTTTTTTTCTTTTTTGAGATGGAGTCTGTTTTCCTGCAGGCTGGAGTGCAGTGGCACCATATCAGCTCTCTGGAACCGCTGCCTCCCAGGTTCAAGCTTCTCCTGCCTCAGCACCCTGAGCAGCTGGGATCACAGGCGCCCGCCACCAAACCCAGCTAATTTTTGTACTTTTTTAGTAGAGATGGGCTTTCGCCATGTTGGCCAGGCTGTTCTCAAACTCCTGACCTCAGGTGATCTGCCTGCCTCAGCCTTCCAAAGCACTGGAATTACAGGTGTGAGCCACTGTGCCCAGCCACTAATTTTCTTTTATTTTTTTGCAGCAATAGAGTCATTATGTTGCTCAGGTTGGTCTCCAACTCCTGGCTTCAAGCAATCCTCCGAAAGCACTGGGATTTGAGGTGTGAGCCACACATGCCCAGCCAGATACTGGTGTTTATTGGCCTCGTGATGAAGCCACAGCAGAAGTATAGTGTGGGTCTTTGAGCTGTAGAATCAGCAGCTCAAACACTGCTTGAGCCTGTTCACCAACATGCTTCTCTTTGCTTTCCTATGTTTCCATACATTATTTATCTTACTGCAAATGCATTCCAGTCACCAAGTAATTGGAACATAAACACCTCCAGTTATGAAAATCTTAGAACAAGCTCTCAGTGGTTCAACTTAGTCAAATACTCATTAATGAAATCTTCAATGTGAGACTAGGAGGGTGAGGTCCTGTGATTGGCCCATCTGGATTAAGCACCAGCAGTAGAATACTGTGAACAGCAAGGCAGAGCCTACAAATGCAATAGCCACACCAAATGATAATTTTGCATACAACAAAAAAGGAATTTCAAATTCATGAAATAATAGTGAATGAATTTAACAGCGAAAGATCAACTGGCTATTCATTTAGAATAAAACAGTCAGCTTCTTAGTTCACATCATATTTAATTGAGGAACAACAGGCAGGGGTCAAGAGAGTATTCTGTTTTTTTTTTTTTTTTTTTTAAAAAGACAGAGTATTATATTTAAATTAAACACAGTTGTTTCATATGTCTTAAACAAAAGAAAAACCTGAAAAAAATGCAAATTCTAAAAAGAATCTTGGCCAGGCACAGTGGTCCATGCTTGTAATCCTAGCACTTTGGGAGGCTGAGGCAGGTGGATCACTTGAGGTCAGGAGTTCCAGACCAGCCTGACCAAAATGGTGAAACCCTGTCTCTACTAAAAATACAAAAAATAGCAGAGTGTGGTCCTATAGGCCCAGTTATTTGGGAGACTGAGGCAGGAGAATCACTTGAACCCGGGAGGCAGAAGTTGCAGTGAGCCAAGATCATGCCACTGCTCTTCAACCTGGGCAACTGAGACTCTACCTCAGAAAAATAAACAAATAAAATAAAATAAAAAGAAAAATAATTTCATATTAATACAAGAAGAAGAAACTTCTTTCATATAATGGAATGACCAACAATTTTATTTCTAATGTTTAAATACTTAGCTTATATGCCTTTATCTTTAATAACAGAAAACTCCATGCCAAACTGTTCAGTACCTGTGAGGTAGGCGATATTATCTTCACTCTGTAGCTGAGATAACTGAAGTATAGAAAGATTAAACCACGACATAGGTCACACAGATAATAATCGACAGAGACAGAATAGCCTGTCTGGGAAAACTGAGGGAATGTATTCTCTTCCCGGGTCCACAAAGGGGTGTAGTTTCAAAGGCAAGACCTTCCCAGTGCCATAACTCCCAACTCCCACCCACTGGGGATTAGAGGTCTTTGTTTAAACTTTGGCGTAGGCAGGAAAGAATCAAAGTTCAATCACTCCAGCTGAAGTTTAAAGGAACTCCTTTCATAGGCCCAGAAAACCTGAAGAGGGTGGGAATTCCTCCCAGGTTAAAGGTCCCGTTCTCCCAACTCAGTATGGACTCCATGTCTGGATCTCCTTCCACAACATTGTGGAAGCTGCTCTTTCTCTTTTCTATTTCTTTCACCTTTTTCTTTCTCTCTGCCTAAATAAATCACTTTCCGCAAAACTCTTTGGGGTCTGATATTTATGTAATTGCTCACCGCAGCTAGCATGGTCCCCTCTTCCATTCTTGGGTGAGTGAGGGACCAAGAGCCTGGAAAAACATCCCCTCAGGCGAACTGAGCCTCCCCTGCTCCCAGGAATTTGGTCACAAAACTATACTGTGGTGCACACTCCTAGGAAGGAAGATATGGCATTCTATCACAATAAATACAAATGCAGAATGTTTTTGCTTTACAGCCAATCTAGCCTTCAGACAAATCAAAATAGGCACATCATTTAAACATATTACAAGTATAAAGTAGGAATAATTTTTTCGAATAACATGCTTTTAATCTGAACAGTGTAATAAGTACTAGTGTTCAAGGCCACTTTGAAAATTAACTCAGATATGTGTTATAAACAATTCTGTGCTTGATATTTGCATATTATAATTCTGGTTTTATTAAACATTGTTTGGCTTATCTACTGAAAGGAGAGTTCTGTAACACTGTCTGTACACTTACTATATAGTAGGAAAGAGAAGATAACACGTACGCCACATGGTACTTTGTATCTTCAAATGTTTCTTTTATTTTTATTTTTTATTATTATTATTATTTTTGAGACAGAGTCTCATTCTTGTCACCCAGTCACCCAGCCTGGAGAGCAGTGGTGTGATCTCCACTCACTGCAAACTCTGCCTCCCAAGTTCAAGTGATTCTCCTGCCTCAGCCTCCTGAGTGGTTGGGATTACAGGCATCTGCTACCATGTCTGGCTAATTTTTGTCTTTTCAGTAGAGATGGGGTCTTGAGCTCCTGACCTCAGGTGATCTGCCCCCCTTGGCCTCCCAAAGTGCTGGGATTACAGGCATGAGCCACCATGCCTGGCCCAAATGTTTCTTTTAAAGTACATGTTTTTGGCCAAGTGCAGTGGCTCCCACCTGTAATCCCAGCACTTTGAGAGCCCGAGGTGGGGTGGATCACGAAGTCAGGAGTTTGAGACTAGCCTGGCCAATATGGTGAAACCCTGCCTCTACTAAAAATACAAAAATTATCCGGGCGAGGTGGCGGGTGCCTGTAATCCCAGCTACTCAGGAGGCTGAGGCAGGAGAATTGCTTGAACCCAGGAGGCAGAGATTGCAGTGAGCCGAGATCATGCTACTGCATTCTAGCCTGGGTGACAGAGCAAGACTCTCTCAAAAAATAAAAAAATTAGGTACCTAGGTGTAATGACACATGCCTATAATCCCAGCTACTTGGGAGGCTGAGGGAGGAGAATTGCTCGAACCCAGGAGGGAGGGAGAGGTTGCAGCGAGCCAAGACTGGGCCACTGCACTCCAGCCTGGAAGACAAGAGTAAAATTCCATCTCAAAATAAACACGCCAGGCACAGTGGCTCACACCTGTAATCCCAGTACTTTGGGAGGCTGAGGCAGGTGGATCATGAGGTCAGGAGTTCGAGACCAGCCTGACCAACATGGAGAAACCCCATCTCTACTAAAAATACAAAAAAATACCCGGGTATGGTGTCATGTGCCTGTAATCCCAGCTACTTGGGAGGCTGAAGCAGGAGAAGCACTTGAACCTGGGCAACGGAGGTTGCAGTGAGCTGAGATCGCACCATTGCACTCCAGCCTGGGCAACAAGAGCGAAACTCCATCTCAAAAAAAAAAAAAAAAAAAAAAAATTCACCAAGTAAGGTTGTTTCACTAGGGAGAAGGTTCATGGAAATCATTTTGCCATTTCAGAAGTCAACTACTTTATTTATTTATTTATTTATTTAATTTTGAGATGGAGTTTCACTCTTGTTACCCAGGCTAGAATGCAATGACACATCTTGGCTCACCACAACCCCTGCCTCCCAGATTCAAGCGATTCTCCTCCTCAGCCTCCAAAGTAGCTGGGATTATAGGCACATGCCACCATGCCCAACTAATTTTGCATTTTTAGTATAGACAGGGTTTCTCCATGTTGGTCAGGCTAGTCTTGAACTCCTGACCTCAGGTAATCTGCCCGCCTTGGCCTCCCAAAGTTCTGGGATTACAAGTGTGAGTCATCATGCCTGGCCCCTATTTTTATTTTTGACACAAAATCTCCTTCTGTCGGCCAGGCTGGAGTGCAGTGGCACGATCCTGGCTCACTGCAACCTCCGCCTCCCAGATTCAAATGATTCTCCTGCCTCAGCCTCCCAAGTAGCTGGGATTACAGGTGGGCACCACCACACCAGTCTAACTTTTCTATTTTTAGTAGAGACAGGGTTTCATCATGTTGGCCAGACTGCTCTCGAATTCCTGAAATCAAGTGATCTGCCCACCTCAGCCTCCCAATGTGTAGGATTACTCGTGTGAGCCACCACACCAGGGCAACTACTTTATTTCTTTGTATGGCCTGAATGTACTAGCAGATCCTCCAGAACAACGTAGAATAGACGTGGTGTGAGTAGAAACCCTAGCCTTGTTCCCAATCTTGTAGAGATTTTTATATCTTTAGTAGGGATGGGGTTTCATCATGTTGGCCAGAACAGTCTTGAACTCCTGACCTCAGATGATCCACCCACCTCAACCTCCCAAAGTCCTGGGATTACAGGCAGGAGTCACCAATTGCATATTTTACTTAAAATATGCAAATAGGCATGAGCCACAGTGCCCAGCCCCTTGCTTCATTTTAATGCCTGTACAATCTGTAGTGATGTAACCACTCTTATTCCTGGTATTAGTTATTTGTCTGTTCCCTCTTTTCCTAGTCACTCTGGCTGGAGGCTTGTCAATTTTATTTATCTTCTCAAAGGATCAGCTTTTCAGTTCATTTATTTTCTCTATATTTCTCTGTTTCATTTATTTCCACTCTGATGCTTAGTATTTCCTTTCTCCTGCTTACTTTTAGCTAAAAATAGCTAAAATGCTCTTAAATGTTTCTAGTTTCTTAAGGTGGGAAGCTGAGGTCATTCATTAGAGACTTCCTTTTTTGAATGTTTACTGCTATAAATTTTCCTCCAAGTGCAGTTTTAATGGCATCCCACAAATTTTGATGTGTTTTTGTTTTCATTCAGTTCAAATTGCCTTCTAATTCCCCCCTCTTTTTAATTTTCAATTTGACCCATGGGTTATTTAGAGGTATGTTATTTAGGCTGGGTGCAGTGGGTCATGCCTCTAAACCCAGCATTTGAGAGACCAAAGTGGGAGAATTGCTTGAGTCCAGGAGTTTGAGACCAGCCTGGGCAACCTGGTGAGACCTGGTCTCTACAAAAAAAATAGCTGGAGGCATGGTGGCACATGCCTGTAGTCTTAGCTACTAGGGAGGCTGAGGCTGGAAGATCACCTCATCCCAAGGTTTGGAGGCTACAGTGAGCTATGATCACACCACTGCACTCCAGCCTAGGCAACAAAAAAGAAAAGGAAGAATAATAAAGAGAAGGAAAAGGAGGAGAAGGAAAAGGAAAAAGAAAGAGGAGGAGGGGAATGGGGAGGAGAAAAGGAAAAGGAAGAAGAGGAGGAGAAAGAAGAAAAATATGTTTGGTATTTAGTTTCCAAATATTTGATTATTTTCCAAATATAATTAGGTTTTTATAATTTAACTCCATTATGGCCAAAGAATGTATTTTGAATGACTTGAATTCTTTTAAATTTACAGAACATCTTTCATGGCCCAAATTATAGTCTCTTTTGGCATATTCCACGTGCACTTGAAAAGAATGTATAATTTGTTGTCGGAAAATGGAATGTTTTATAAATGTTATGTCAATAATCTAACATGACTGATAGTGTTGTTTAGGTCTTTGATATCCTTGTTGATATTCTATTCCACCAAATATTGAGAAGGAGTATGAGATCTCAAACTATAATTGCAGTTTATCAAGCTTCCTGGTTCTCTGAACTGTAGTTTTCATAAAATGTGTAAAATTTCTGGCCATTAATGTTGCAAATAAAAACTTTACCTTCCCCTTCTCCACTCTCTTCTCCTTGTGGATTTCAATTACATATATGTTAGACAGCTTGAAGTTGTTCCACAGCTTACTGATGCTTCTTTCTTATTTTTTATATTTTCTTATTGTTTCATTTTGAAGTTTCTGCTGCTATCTTCAAATCTACCAATCTTTTATTTGGTTTCTAATTTGCTATTAATCCCATTCAGTGTATTTTTCATCACAGACATTGTAGGTTCCATCTGTACATTTGGTTTGATCTTTTAATATCTTCCATGTCTCTGCTTGTCTCTGAACATGTAGACACAATTATGGAAACTTTTTAATGTCCCTATCTGGTAAGTCAGACATCTGTATCAGTTCTGGGTCAGTTTTGCATAGATCATTTTTCTCCTCATAGTGAATTGTTATTTTTCTGTTTCTTTGCAAACCTGCTGATCTTATTTATTTATTTATTTTGAGACAGAGTCTCACTCTGTTGCCCAGGCTGGAGTGCAATGGCATGATCTCAACTCACTGCAACCTCCACCTCCCGGGTTCAGGCATTTCTCCTGCTTCTGCCTCCTGAGTAGCTGGGACTACAGGCACCCACCACCACACTCAGCTAATTTTTGTATTTTTAGTACAGATGTGTTTCACCCTGCTGGCCAGGCTGGTGTCTGCCTGCCTCAGCCTCCCAAAGTGCTGGGATTACAGGCATGAGCCACCACACCCGGCCAGCCGGCTAATCTTTGAATGAGATTAACAGATATTGTGAATTTTATGATGCTTTTAGCACCATAAAATGTTTTTGTATTTCTCGAAATATTATTGAGGTTTGTTCTGGGTGCAGTTAATCGATAGTGTTGAATTTTACTTCTACCATTTGTAGTGTTTATTCTAGGGCTAATTATTCTTCATTGCTGAGATGAGACCATTTTGAGTACTCTACCCAGTGCTCATGAATCATGATTTGTTCACCCTGGCCAGTGACAGTAGGCACTTTTCCCAGCGTCACTGGGCTCTATTCCCTTTAATCTTTTTGGATGATTCTTTCTCCAACCTCAGGTGGTTTCCTCATACGCATGTTCCAGACAGCACTCTGCTGAGTTATCAAGGAGGACTTTCTGAAGATCACCAGAGCTCTCTCTGTGTGGCTCTCTTCCTAGGTAACTTGTCTTGTAAACTCTGCCTTGGTCTCTCTGGACTCTCAGCTGCATCTCCCCAATTCAAGGAGTCCACGACACTCAGCCTGAGATCCCCCTCCTTGTGCCACAGCCTGGAGACTCTTTTAAGGCAGTAAACTGTGGCAAATGTAGAGATTATTTCATATAATTCTATACCATTAGGATAAAATCTGTGTAAATTTATGAGAAGGATGTACATCTAACATTAAGCGTTTTTGTTTTTGGGAAGTGGTATGTGTGGCACTCGTTTTCTGTTTCAGCCTACACATACTTTCTAGTTTATTACGTTTCGTGTGTCGTTTGCACAACAGTGAAAGCTAGGCATTATCCCTCATATCCTATGTACTACTGTAGCCACGGAGTTCAATCACTTTAACGAAACTGCCCATCAGTGTTCCTTGCAGCATCTCACGGTGGCCTTATCTTCAAGGCCCACTGTGCGGGGTGCGGCTCTAGGGCCATCCCCAAGCAAGGCCAGCGCCAGACCGCTTTAGGAAACCCGACAGCAATCACTCAGGCCACTGGAGGAGGCAGCGTGTCAGGACGTCATCCAAGATGGAGTCGCAGCCGGGCCTTCTGGGAAGCGTAGTTCTGGGGTAGGGCTCAGAGAACGTTCTGCGCCTGTGCAGTGCCGTCTTCTTTCTGGCGTAGCCGTTTTTGTCTCACGCCCCAGGGGGTGAGAGGACTCCGGGGCGTCCAGGTCTCGGATGGGCGGCAAAGGGCGGGGCCTGGGTTCGGCGCGGGCCGGGAGCAGAGACCGAGCCCCTGCAGGTGTGTCGAAGGCCTTTGCGGGCGGGAGGGCCTGGGAGGCGGGGTCTCAAGCCTGGAAGCCGCCTCCTGGCCCGGGAGCGGCTTCTGCGGAGGACCCCGGATGGGAGCGGCCTGGCGTGAAGGTCGGCCGTCTGCGCTCTTGTCCCTGCTCTGAATGGCGTTTGCCCGACCTGTTTGAGGGGCGGCCCAAGGAGGCCTGCGGCGGCAGGGCAGCGGGCACCTGAGACAGCCACCCTGTGTGACGTGGACAGGAGCCGCCACGTCAGGCGCCCTGGCCGCTGCAGACGTGGCGCTAGGAAGCCGGAGGGACGTGGGCCCCGATCCAGCGTCTGCAGGTGGTCCCATTTCGGCTTGACGCCCATCTGGGAAATGATGGGGGCCTTTGGGTACTGAATAGGGTAGTAGATGTAAAGTATGATACAGGACTCAATAAAGGTGAGCTGCTTCTGTTATTACAAGACATGCTGTTTTCGTTATTGGCTCATTTAAACATCGTTAACCATCCTTTCGACTTAACCACTTCCATTTAAAGAAATGTGACTACTAAAGATTCAGAGAGATAAATTTGTTTACCCAGTATTAGCAGGTTTGATCTAAATCCTTAATTTTTCCTCTGAGTTCATGCATCTTCCCACGCTAAAATCCAGTCTTGGATTGTATTTAGCACAGCATTTGTCCCTTGAGCACCACCAGAACACAGTTGTGGGGTATACTGAACCCAGTCTTACCACGTAGTGTTTTGTTTCCAAAAATGCTTGGGGAGTCTTCAGAGCCCTTGAGTCAAAAGGTTAATCATTTAAGGCCTTCCTGCATCCTCCAACCTTAGTCTCTTCTCAGAGGACTGTTAAATGTGTAAATTGAAACCACCATTTGAGCCCTCAGTTTTGCATTTTACAGAAGCTGGGAATCCCATACAGGCCAGAGGCTAGTTTCCAAAGAGAGGAAATTGGACAAAGAATTTTCTTTTACAGATGAAAACTGTAATTCATCAGTGCCCCCATATTATGATGGTGATATCATAATGCTTCTCATGGCTGATAGCTTTCATTTTGTAAGCACCATGCTAGCTGGAAGTGGTTTTTTTCCTAGTTTTTTTTTTTTGGGGGGGGGGTACATAATGTACATATAGGGTACACGTGAAATATCGATATATGTGTACAATGTGTGATGATCAAATCAAGGTAATTATGATATCCACCATCTCATTTATCATTTGTGTTATGAATATTCCAAATCCTCTAGCTATTCTGAAATAAACGATTTATTAACAACTGTCACCATACTGTGCTATGGAACACTAGGACTTATTCCTTCTATGTAACTGTATTTTTGAACCCATGAATCCAGCCTTTCTTCATTCCTTACCCCCTGCTTCCCTTCACAGCCTCTGATAACCATCATTCTACTTCCTACCTTCATGAGATCAACTATTTTAGCTCTCACGTATGAATGAGAACATAATTGTCTTTCTGTGCCTGATTTATTTTATGTAACATAATGTCCTCCAGTTCGATCTTTATTGCTGCAATGACAAAATTTCATTCTTTTTATGGTTGAATGATATTCCACTGTGTAGAAATACCACAATTTTCATTATCTATTCATGCATTGATGAGTACTTAGATTGATTGTGTGTCTTGACTATTGTGAATAGCGCTGCAATAAAAATGGGAGTGTAAAGATCTCTTCAATATACTTATTTCCTTTTGGATATATATATAGCAGTGAGATTGCTAGATCTTATGGTAGTTCTATTTTTAGTTTTTAAAGGAACCTCCATACTGTTTTCCATAGTGGCTGTACTAATTTACATTGCCACCAAGAGTGTTTGAGGGTTCCCTTTTCTCCATATGCCCGCATTTGTTATTTTTTGTCTTTTTTATAATAGTCATTTTAATGGGTAAAATGATATTCCGTGAAAGTTTTGATTTGCATTTGTCTGACGATTAGTGATGCTGAGCATTTTATCATGTAACTTGGCCATTTGTATGTCTTCTATTGTGAAATGTCTGTTCAGATCATTTGCTCATTTTTTAAAATCAACGTTTTGTTGACTGTTGAGTTCCTTATATATTTTGGTTATTGATATCTTTTCAGATAGGTAGTTTGCAAATATTTTCTGCTATTCTTTAGGTGTCTTTTCACTGATTGTTTACTTTGCTGTGCTGAAGCTTTTTAGTTTGATGTAACCCCATTTGTCTGTTTTTGCCTTTGTTGCTTGTGCTTTTGAGGTCTTACCAAAAAGATTTTGCCCAGACCAATGTTCTGAAGCATTTCCAAATGTTTTCTTCTAGTAGTTTCACAGTTCTAGGTCATACATTCAAGTCTTTAATGTATTATTATTTGATTTTTACATGATGAGAGATGGGTCTAGTTCCATTCTTCTGCTTACGGATATCCAGTTTCTCAGCACGATTTATCAAAGAAACAGTCATTTCTGCAATGTGTGTTCTTGGTGCCTTTGTCAGAAATAAATTTGGCTATAAATGATGTATTTATTTTTCAATTCTCTGTTCCACTGGTCTATGTGTCTGTTTTTATTGCCAGTACTATATTGTTTTGTTTACTGTAGCTTTATATTTTTTAAGTATGGTAGTGCAATGCCTCCAGCTTTGTTCTTTTTGCACAAAATTGCTTTGGCTATTCAGGGTCTTTGGTGGTTTCACATAAATTTTCAGGTTTTTTTTCCTATTTCTGTGAAGAATGTCATTGGTATTTGGATATGGATTGCATGGAATCTATAGATTGCTTTTAGTACTATGGACATTTTAACAATATTAATTCTGCCAGTCCATGAGCATGGGATATCTTTAGATTTTAATATCACTTATCCGTGTTTTATTGTTATTATTATTTTGAGACAGGGTCTCAGTTTGGCATGAACTTGGCTCACTACAACCTCTGCCCCCTGGGTTCAAGTGATTCTCCTGCCTCAGCCTCCCGAGTAGCTGGGATTACAGGAGTGCATCACCACACCTGGCTAATTTTTTTATTTTTTTTTATTTTTAGTGGAAGCAGGGTTTCGCCATGTTGGCCAGTCTGATTTTGAACTCCTGACCTTAGGTGATCCACCCACCTCCGCCTCCCAAAGTGCTGAGATTACAGATGTGAGCCATGGTGCCCAGACTGTTTTATACTTTTAATTGTAGGCTCTTTCACTTTTTTGGTTAAATTTATTCCTAGGTTTTGGAGTATTTTTGGTAGCTGTTGTAAATGGGATTGTTTTCTTGGTTTCTTTTTCAGATTGTTCACTGTTGGTGTATGGAAATGCTACTGATTTTTTAATGTTGATTTTGTAACCTGAAACTTTACTGAATTCATGTATCAGTTCTACCAGTTTTTTGGTGGAGTCTTTATGTTCTTCTAAATACAGGGTCATGTCAACTGTGAACAAAGATAATTTGACTTTTTCCTTTCCAATTTGGATGCCCTGTATGGTTTCTGCTGCTTATGAAAAGGACCTCAGGATTATGACATGTAGTTGTCTTTTGCTACATATATGAAGCACTTGAGAATTATAATGCCTGTTATTTTAGAAGCTAGATTTGTGTCACTGTCAGCAGATTAGATTGTCAAGTCAGAGTTCATCAGGGCCTAATTAAATTTTAGGCCCAGCCCAGGTTTTGAGGGGACAGTGCATTGCAAGTACTGTCTGTATTTGTGATCTTGGGTGAAGACTTACAGAATCAGAATGGTACATGAAGACTTATTCAAATTATCTATTTCCTACTCATTTTAAAGACAGAAGCATTGAAACTAAGACAGTCACTAAGTTTGTTTATAGCAGAGCCTAGGGTAGAACTGAGTCTTTAAGTTCACTATATCATATTTACATCAAAAGAAGATTCTTGGAGAAGTGGTTTTTGAGAAACTGCAATTTAGGGACAAAAAATGCCTTGTTTTTGAGAACTTTGAAGAGACTTTCAAACCTTGGGTTTATAATACAAAAAAATGGTTATGATATGTAACTTAAGTACCTTTTATGTGTCAATAAATATATCTCTCTAATATAATTTCTAGTGTCTGCAAAGGACTCCATACTTTGGTTATATTCTACATGTTCTTTAACTAATCTGTCATATTGGATACTTAAGTTTTCAATTCTTTTGTGTTATTCAGAAAACAGAAACGTAATTTTCAAAACAGCCAATAGGAAAGAGATGTTTAGATTCACTCAAAAATGTCCCAGGTTCATCAAGATTTGTATCAGAGTCACCAGTGGACAGGTGGGTACTACTTTATCATGGTCATTACTATTCTTTCTAATGGGTTAAAGGGACATTTTCTCAGACATATATATTTTACTAAAATGTTGTATGGAAATTTCTCACAGGTGATTCCTGGGGCTGCCAGATAAGATCCCTTATGACTTTTGTCTTTCAACTTTCCCTGCTCTGGCTTTGTAGTTTTCACCCTTTCCTAAAAGCAGCAGAAAATGAACAAGTTCCAGGTGAGTCATTTATTTAGCCCTTACTTTTTTCACTGTGTGTGTGTGTGTGTGTGTGTGCACGTGTGTAATGAGTTTTATAAACGAGAGCCTATATACTAAATTAGAAACATAGAAATAGTTAAAAATCACCTTCAGGCAAAATGTCATTTGAATAAAACAGTAGTTTTCAAAATCTAGTATGCAGATCCCTGGGGGCTCCAAGACCCTCTGAAGGAGTCTATGAGGTTCAGTCTCAGAGTGCTAAAATGCAGATTGCCTTTTGCACTGTTGATGCTTGCACTGATGGCATGAAAGCAATGCTAAATAGTTTGCTGCCTGTTTGGCATAAAGTAGACAATCACATTGATGCTAACAAATGTGATTTTTTTTTTTTTTTTGAGATAGAGTCCTGCTCTGTTGCCCAGGCTGGAGTGCAGTGGCACAATCTCAGCTCACTGTAGACTCTGTCTCCCAGGTTCAAGTGATTCTCCAGCCTCAGCTTCCCAAGTAGCTGGGATTACAGGCACCTGCCACCATGCCCAGCTAATTTTTGTACTTTTAGTAGAGAAGGAATTTTACAAAATTGACCAGGCTGGTCTCAACTCCCCACCTCAAATGACCTGCCTGCCTCGTCCTCACAAAATGCTGGGATTACAGGCATGAGCTACCACTCCTGGCCACAAATGTGATTTTTAAAATATATTTTATAATAATATGTCAACATTTGAGTAATATTTCTGAGGTATATGTTCAGTGATAATCTCAAGCAATTTAGGAGTACAAAGTGATACAGAGAAGTGAGGAACCAGTTATAGGTTGGTTAGGACAATGCTACCCTGAAAGATAATATTTGAGGAAAGTCCTGAATTAAACGAGAGAGCGCGCCAAGTAGAAATCTGAGGGAGCAGCAGGAAAAACAGTAATCCTAACACCCCAAAGCATGTTCAAGAAACAGTATGTAGGATATTGAAGCTAGAGAGATGTGACTTAGGGAAAGAATAGTGAGAGGTAACATTAGAGAGGCAGAGGAAGCTAGAATATGTATGGCCCTTGTAGGCTGTAAAAAAACTTTGAATTTTGATTTTTTTGTTCATTTAAAAATCATCCTTTATATAATCAAAGGAATGTACATAATGAAACCTGACCTTGGGGGGAAAGAATTTAGCCATTCAATAGTAAGTATGGTATAATAGTACCATTCAATAGTAAGTATGCCATTCAATAGTAAGTATGGATTTTACATAAATACCTTTTATCAGATGAAGGAAGTGCCCTTTTTTTCCTAGTTTGTTCAGAGTTTTTATCATGAATGTATATTGAATTTTGTCAAATGCTTTTCTGCTTTTTTTTGAGATAACCATGTTATTTTTCTTTTTTAGTTTGTTAGCATAGTGAAATACACTGATAGATGTTCAAATATGGAATCAACCTTGCATTGCCAGGATAAATTGGTCATAGTGTGTATATATATGTATATTTTTTTGAGTTGGGTCTCACTCTGTTGCCAGTCTGGAGTGCAGTGGTGTGATCTCGGCTCCAGCAACTTCTGTATCCGGGGTTCAAGTGATTCTCCTGCCTCAGCCGCCAAAGTAGCTGGGACTACAGGCTTGCGCCACCACACTGGCTAATTTCTTGTATTTTAGTAGAGACAGGGTTTCACCATGTTGGCCAGGATGGTCTCAATTTCTTGACTGATCCGTCTGCCTCGGCCTCTCAAAGTGCTGGGAATTATAGGCATAAGCCACTGCGCCCAGCCTATGTATATTTTTATATATTGCTGAATTAGGTTTGCAACATTTTGTTGAGGATTTTTGCATCTGTCATCATGAGGGATGTTGATCAGTGATCAATATAGTAGTTAAATGTTTAATAATCATATTTTAGGGGTTGGGAAAGCTGGTTTATACTGTTTATCAATTTCTGTAGTATAAGTACTCCCACCATGGCAAATTTCAAGTACATCCTAAAAACTTAATCTTCTGAGCTGATACAAACTGGTGCCAGCAACCACTGTAGTTGTCATTTCTGGTAATGTTTTTGTCAGATTTGGGTCTCAGATTGTTAGATCTAACAATCTCTTTTGTTAGATTTGGGTCTGTCTTTTATGTGAGCCTCATAAAATTAGTTGAGAATGGTGATTTTTTTCTTGCTTTTATGGAAGAAATTGCATATAATTGGTATTGTTTCTGTCTCATTGTTGGATTGAATTCAGTGAAACCATTTAGGCCTGCAGTTTCTTGTTCAAAGATTTTGTTTACTTGTTTTAATTGAAGTGAAATTCACATACTATTTATTCATCCTTTAAAAGTAAACAATTGGGAGGTAGTAATATTTAGTTACATTCACCGTGTTGTATAATACCACCTCTACCTAGTTTCAAAACATTTTCACCATCTTAAAAGAAAACTCCATACCCATTAAGCAGTCATTCCCTGTTCTCTCTCCCCCTTATACCCTGGCAGCCACTAATATGTTTTCTGTCTCTATGGATCTATCTATTCTAGATATTTCATATAAATGAGATCATACATTATGTAACGTTTTGTGTTTGCCTTCTTTCACTTAGCATGTTTTCCAGGTTCATCCACCTTGGAGGATTTAGCAGTACATCATTCCTTTTTAGGACTAAAATGCCATTGTGTTTATACGCCACAATTTGTCATTCATCCATTGACAGACATTTGAATGGTTTATAAGTATTTGATACCTGTTTTCAATTCTTTTGGCTATATAC
The DNA here is from genome assembly GCA_004027715.1 of Plecturocebus donacophilus. Taxonomy (NCBI): domain Eukaryota; kingdom Metazoa; phylum Chordata; class Mammalia; order Primates; family Pitheciidae; genus Plecturocebus; species Plecturocebus donacophilus. Next base: position 26,386 of record PVKP010019606.1, on the reverse strand, counting down.
CTAAAAGTGGAATTGCTGGGTTGTATGACAATTCTGTTTAACTTTTTGAGGAACTGCCAAACTTCCACACCAGCTGCATCATTTTACATTCCCATCAGCAATGTACAAGGGTTTCAATTTCTCCATATCTCCCCCGCAACACCTCTTATCCATTTAAAAAATTATGCCCATTATAATTGGGGTGGGGGGTGGTGAAGTGGTATTGTTGCAGTTTTGCCTTGCATTTCTTTAGAGATGAATGATGTAGAACATCTTCTAGTGTGCTTTTTCTTTTTCTTTTTTTTTTCTAGTGTGCTTTTTAGTCATTTGTATATACTGTCATCATTTGGTATATGCAGGTGATTGGTTCCAGGACCCTTTCATATACCAAAATCCAAACATACTCAAGTCCTGCAGTCAGCTCTTCAGAACTCATGTATGCAAAAAAATGGCCCTCCATATGTGTGGGTTTCCAATCATGCAAATACTATATTTTCAAACCGGGTGAGGTGGCTCATACCTTAATCCCAGCACTTTGAGAGGCCAAAGCAGGCGGATCACCTGATGTCAAGAGTTCAAGATCAGCCTAGCCAATATGGTGAAACCTCTTCTCTACTAAAAATGCAAATACTACATTTTCAATCTTTATGTTTGGTTGAATATAATCTGCATCCATGCCTATTTTGTTCAAGGGTCAGTTGTATTATTTGGGGAAATGTTGATCTTTTTGTTGTTAAATTATGAGAATGTTTTATGGCTGGGCACAGTGGCTTACACCTGTAATCCCAGCATTTTGGGAGGCCAAGGTGAGTGGATCACTCGAGGACATGGTGAAACCCCATCTCTACTCAAAATAAAAAAAATTAGCTGGGTGTGGTGGTGTGCCCCTATAGTTCCAGCTCCTTGGAAGGCTGAGGAGAATCACCTGAACCTGGGAGATAGAAGTTTCAGGGAGCCGAGATCGTGCGGTTGTGCTCCAGCCTGGGTGACAGAGCAAGACTGTTTTTAAAGAAAAAGGAAAGAAAAAAGGCCAGGCACGGTGGCTCATGCCTGTAATCTCAGCACTTTGGGAGGCCAAGGTGGGCAGATCACGAGGTTAGGAGTTTGAGACCAGGCTGGCCAACATAGTGAAACCCCATCTCTACTAAAAATACAAAAAATTAGCCAGGAGTGGATGCAGGTGCCTGTAATCCCAGCTACTGGGGAGGCTGAGGCAGGATAATAGCTTAAACCGGGGAGGCGGAGGTTGCAGTGAGCCGAGATTGTGCCATTGCATTACAGCCTGGGCAATAGTGTGAGACTCTGTCTCCAGAAAAAAAAAGAGTGTTTTATATATTCTGGATAATACACCTTCATGAGATAGATGATTTGCAAATATTTTCCACACTGTGGTTTGTCTTTTCTGTCGTGACAGTGTTCTATAAGGTACAGCATTTCAAATTATGATGAAGTACAATTTATAGGCTGTTTTCTTCTAAGAGTTCTACATATTTATCTCATGTATTTAGGTCATTGATCCATTTTGAATTGATTTTTGCATATGATGTGAGGTAGAGGTCCCATTTAATTCATGCATGTAGGCATTCAGTTTTCTCAGTATTATTGAGTGAAGAAACTATTCTTTTCCTACTGAATGATCTTGGCATCCTTGTTGAAAAATCAGTTGGTGCTGGATGTGACGGCTCATACCTGTAGTCATAACTTTAGGTGGCCAAGGTGGGCAGATCTCTTGAGCCTAGGAATTTGAGACCATCCTGGGCAACATGGCAAAACCCTGTCTCTACAAAATACAAAAATTAGCTGGGTGGGTGGTGTGCACTTTTAGTCCCAGATACTTGGGAGGCTAAAGCAGGGGATCATCTGAGCCTGGGGAGGTCCAGGCTGCAGTAAGCCATTATTGTACCATTACACTCCAGCAAGTAAGACCCTATCTCAGGAAAAAAAAAAAAAGAATGAAGAAAATCGTGGTCATAGATATATGGGTTTATTTCTGTATATAGTTCTGTCCCATTACACTGTATGTCTGTCCTTAGGCCAGTACCTCACTGTTTTGATAACTGTAGCTTTATATTAAGTTTTGAAATTGTTAAGTGTGAGTCCTCTGACTTTATTCTTCTTTCCCATTGTTTTGCCTATTGGGGACCCCTTGCAATTCCATATGAATTTGAGGATAGTCTTTTCCATTTCTGTGCAAAAGCCATTGGGAGTTTGATAGGGACTGGTTTGAATCTGTAAATTTCTTTGGGTAGTATTGTCGTTTGAACCATATTAAGTCTCCCAGTTCATGAATACAGGATGCCATCTAATTTAGGTCTCATCTTAGTATAGGCAGTCAGCTCTCTTGGTTACTATTTTCCTGAAATGCCTTTTCCATCCTTTCTTTTCAAACTACTTATGTCTTTGGATTAAATTGAATTTTAGAAAGCATATATTTGGATCATGTTTTTAATAACCAGTCAATCTCTGCCTTTAATTGGTGAGTCTAATCTATTTATATTTAAAGTGATGTTTGATAAAGACTTATTTCTACAACTTGGCATTTTTCTTCATAATTTACATCTTTTCCTTTAATTCCTATGTGATACGGTTTGGCTCTGTGTCCCCACCCAAATCTCATGTCAAATTGTAATCCTTAATGTTGGAGGAGGGGCCTGGTGGGAGGTGATTCGATCATGGGTGCAGACTTCCCCCTTACTGCTCTTGTGAACAGTGAGTGAGTTCTGACAAGATCTGGTTAAAAGTGTGCAGTATTTCCCCTTGCTGTTCTTGTGAACAGATCTTCTGACAAGATGTGGTTAAAAATATGTAGTACTTCCCCCTTTGCTCTCCCTTTCTTCCTCCTCCATGTGATGATCACCTTCTGCCATGATTGTAAGTTTCCTAAGGCTCCACAGCCATGCTTCCTGTACAGCCTATGGAACCATGAGCCAATTAAACCTCTTTTCTTTATAAATTACCCAGTCTCAGGTAGTTTTTTTTTTTTTTTTTTGAATTGAGATGGAATCCTGCTCTGTCACCCAGGCTAGAGTACAGTGGTATGATCGTGGCTTACTGCAACCTTCGCCTCCTGGGTTCAAGCAATTTTCCTACCTCGGCCTTCCAAGTAGCTGAGATTACAGTTGCATGCCACCATGCCTGGCTAATTTTTGTATTTTTAGTAGAGACAGGGTTTTGCAATATTGGCCACGTTGAACTCCTGACCTCAAATGATGCGCTTGTCTTAGCCTCCCAATGTGCTAGGATTACAGGAGTCAGCCACCATGCCCAGCCTCAGGTAGTTCTTTATAGCAATGTGATAATGGACTAATACCCTCCAATACTGCCTTCTTTTAAATTTTTTTCTAATGTACCATTTTGCTTTCCTCTTCATTTCCTTTCGTGAATATTTTAAGGTGTTTTTAGTGGTTACTCTTAGGATTATAATTAACTTTTCTAATTTTTAACAATCTAGTTTGAATTGATACCAGCTCAGCTTCGGCACTGTATAGAAACTGCTGATAGGCTGGGCATGATGGCTCATGCCTGTAATCTCAGCACTTTGGGAGGCCAAGGTGGGCAGATCACAAGGTCAGGAGTTCGAGACCAGTCTGGCCAATGTGGTGAAACCCTGTCTCTACTAAAAACACAAAAATTAGCTAGGTGTGGTAGCAGGCACCTGTAGTCCCAGCTACTTGGGAGGCTGAGGCAGGAGAATCACTTGAACCCAGGAGGTAGAGGTTGCAGTGAGCCGAGATTGCACCACTGCACTTCAGGCTGGGCAGCAGAGCGAGACACCATCTCAAACAAACAACAACAACCAAAACTGCTGATATATAGCTCTGTTTCTCCTGTTTATGTTGTTATTGTCACAAATTATATTTTTGTATGTTGTGTAACCATTAACATATAGTTACTATTTTATGCATGTCTTTTAAATCCTATAGGAAACAAAAAGAGGAAATATAATAAAAACAACAATACCAGCTTTTATATTTACCTATATAGTTACCTTTACCTGTGTTCTTTATACCTTCATATGGCCTTCAATTACTGTCTAGTGTCCTTTCATTTCAGACTGAAAGACTCCTTGTAGCATTTCTTATAAGGTATAGGTCTACAAGAAACAGTGCTTTAGCTTTTGTTTATCTTGGAATGCCTTAATTTCTTTACATTATTGAAGGATAGTCTTGCTGGAATACAATTCTTGAAATAGAATTCTTTTCTTTCAGCACTTTAGTATGTCATCACACTGCCTTTTGGCTTTCATAGTTTCTGTTAAGAAATCTGCTTTAATCTTAATGGATTAATCTTAATGGTTGGTGTTGACTGCTTTCTGAGGTTAAAAGTGGCTGCAAGTGGAATACCCTAGCATTCCAAAGTATGGAGGGCAGTGGCCCCCTTCCCACAGCTCCATTAGGCAGTACCCTGGTGGAGACTCTGTGTGGAGGCTCCAACCCCACATTTTCCCTCGACATTGCACTAGTTGTTTGTCTGTGAGGGCTCCATCTCTGTGGCAGACTTCTGATTAGCCACCCAGGCTTTCCAGTACATCCTCTGAAATCTAGTGGGAAGCTGCCAAGCCTCCTTTATGCTTCCATTCTGAGCATCTGAAGACTTAAGACTACATGGAAACCATGAAAGATTACAGATTATGCCCTCCTGAGCTGTGGCTCAAGCTGTACCTGGGCCCCTTGAGCTGAGGCTGGAACCAGAACAGCTGAGATATGGGGAGCAGTGTCACAAGGCTACACAGGGCTGCACTGCTGTAGGCCTGGCCCCTGAAACCATTCTTTCCTCCTAGGCCTCTGGGCCTGTGATGGAAGGCATTGACCTGAAGATCTCTGAAATGCCTTTAAGGCCTTTTTGCCATTGTCTTGGATTAGTACTTGGCTCCATTTCAGTCATGCTAATCTCTCCAGTGGTTGCTAGAGAGTGGTGGTTGCTCCACAGCCTGCTTAGATTCTTTCTGTACCACAGGACCAGGCTGCAAACTTTCCAGACTTTATGCTGTGATTCCCTTTTAAATATCAGCTCCAACTTTAAGTCATTTCTTTGCTCCTGTATTTGATCATAGGCTGTTAGGAGCAGTCAGACCACATCTTGAATGCTTTGCTGCTTACAAATTTCTTCTGCCAGATACCCTAAGTCATCATTCTTAAGTTCAGTCTTCCACAGATCCCTAGGACATGCAGTCAAGCTCTGTGTCAGAACAAAACATGGGTGACCTCTACTGCAGTTTCTAATAAATTCCTTTTCATCTGAGACCTCATCAGCCTAGCCTTTTCTGTCCATATTACTATCAGCATTCTGGTCACAGCCATTTAACCTGTCTCTTAGATGATTCAAACTTTTCCTCATCTTAATGTCTTCTTCTGAGCCTTCCAAATTCTTCCAACCTCTGCTTGTTACTCAGTTCCAAAGCTGCTTCTACATCTTCAGGTATCTTTATAGCAATGCTCCACTCCTCAGTACCAATTTTGTGTTAGTTCTTTTTTGCACTGCTATAAAGAAATACCTGAAGCTGGGTCATTTATAAAGAGGTTTAATTGGCTCATGGTTATGCAGGTTGTACAGGAAGCATGGCACTGGCATCTGCTCACCTGCTGGTGAGGCCTCAGCGAGCTTTTACTCATGGCAGAAAGTGAACCAGGAGCCAGCACATCATATAGTGACAGTGGGTGCACATGTGAGAGAGAAGGGGTAGCTTCCAGACTTAAAAAAAATTTTTTTTTTTGAGGTGTAGTCTCACTCTGTCACCCAGGCTGGAGTGCAGTGGCACGATCTTGGCTCACTGCAACCTCTGCCTCTCGGGTTCAAGCGATTCTCCTCCCTCAGCTTCCTGAGTAGCTGGGATTACAGGCGTGTACCACCATGCCTGGCTAATTTTTATATTTTTAGTAGAGATGGGGTTTCGTCATGTTGGCCAGGCTGGTTTCAAACTCCTGACCTCAGGTCATCCGCCCGCCTTGACCTCCCAAAGTGCTGTGATTACAGGCGTGAGCCACCTGTGCCTGGTGCCAGATTCTTTTTTTTTTCCTTTTTGAGATGGAGTCTCATTCTGTCACCCAGGCTGGAGTGCAGTGGCACTATCTTGGCTCACTGAAACCTCCACCTCCCGAGTTCAAGCGATTCTCCTGCCTCAGCCTCCTGAGTAGCTGGCATTACAGGCATGTGCCACCACACCCAACTAATTTTTGTATTTTTAGTAGAGATGGGGTTTCACCATGTTGGTTAGGCTGTCTAGAACTCCTGACCTTGTGATCCACCTGCCTCAGCCTCCCAAAGTGCTGGGACTACAGGCATGAGCCACCATGCCTGGGGGCCTGGTTCCAGATTCTTTTAAACAACCAGATCTCATGTAAACCAAGTGAGAACTCACTCATCACCAAAGGGATGGTGCTAAATCATCCATAAGAGATACACCTCCATGACCCAAATACTTCCCACCAGGCCCCAACTCCCACACTGGAGATTATATTTCAGCATGAAATTTAGAGGATACACACATCCAAACTGTATCAGTAGGCAAGTAAGAAAAGAGTGCCACACACTTTTTCCCCATAATTTAGTAGCCTCTTTATTAAGTACTCCACTGAGGCTGGATGAGGTGGTTCACGTCTGTAATCCCAGCACTTTGGGAGGGTGAGGCGGATGGATCACCTGACGTCAGGAGTTCTAGACCAGCCTGGCCATCTTGGTGAAACTCAGTCTCTACTAAAAATACAAAAATTAGCTGGGTGTGTTGGTAGGTGCCTGTAATCCAGCTACTTGGGAGGCTGAGGCAGGAAAACTGCTTGAACCAAGAGGCAAAAGTTGCAGTGGGCTGAGATTGTGCCATTGCACTCCAGCCTGGGTGACAGGGTGAGACTTCGTCTTAAAAAAAAAAAAGGAAGTACTCCATTGTTTGCTGGTTAAAAAAAATAAATTTTAGAGTTCCAAAAAGTTGATTCTATCAGTTTTTGTCACCTTTAATGGTTGCCTCCTTGGAGGGACCAATTTCTTAGAGCTCCCTACATCACCATATTAAAAGGTAAAGTCACTCATATTAAAAAGTTTTTAACTACAGATTCAGTTTATTTAATATAATAGACACGAAGATTATTTAGCTTAGATATTTCCTCCTGAGTTTTGGTAGTTAATTCTCTTTCAAGGAATTAATCCATTTCATCTAAGTTGTCAAATTTATGCATATAGACTATTTTGTAGTATTCTCTTATTACCCTTTTAATGTTTTTAGGGCCTACAGTAACTATCCCCCTTTTCATTTCTCATATTGTTAACATGTATTTCTTTTTTTCTTGGTCATTCTGAATATAGGTTTATCAGCTTTCTTAGTTTTTTCAGAGAACCAACTTCAAATGTTATTTTCCAATAACATTAAACAAAATGTTCACCTATTATTTTCAGATATTTGATGATATTCCAGATAACTTTGTGTTATTGATTTCTAGTTTGTCTGTTGTCGTCAGAGAATATATTTGGTATGATTTCAATTCTCTTAGTTTATTTTTCTGGCCCAGAAAATGGTCTTTCAGAGAATATTTCATGAAAAGATGTGAGCATTTTGTTAACATATTTGTAAGTATCTTTGAAAAATAGTTTAGTATACAAAATAGTCTTTTCCTTCTCACTTCTGTAATCACTCCATTTTACATTTTATAGTTCCTTGTTATGGCTATGTGAGAAATAAGTTCTTATTATTGTGTACCTGGTTAGCTTTTTTTTTTTTTCTTTTGAGACAGAGTTTCACTCTTGTTGCCCAGGCTGGAGTGCAATGGTGCAATCTTGGCTCACCACAACCTCCGCCTCCCGGGTTCAAGTGATTCTCCTGCCTCAGCCTCCTGAGTAGCTGTGATTACAGGCATGTGCCACCATACCTGGCTAATTTTGCATTTTTATTAGAGACAGGGTTTCTCCATGTTGGTCAGGCTGGTCTTGAACTCCCAACCTCAGGTGATCTGCCCACCTCGGCCCCGCAAAGTACTGGGATTACAGGTGTGAGCCACTGTGCCTGGCCCTGGTTAGCTTTTATATCTAATTTGCCATGTGATTTTTTTTTTTTTTTTGTAGTTTCTATTAAGTATATTCTAGAATGCCTTGCAAAACTGGTGCATCATTTGTATGCTTTTAACATGTTTGTATTTATGAAAACATCTTTTTTTTTTCTTATCCTTGAATGAGAAATTTGGCAGGGCATGGAATTCTAGGCTCAAAACCTTTATCCTTTTTGGGCATTTTTTTTCCTCATCTTTTAACATTTGGTTCTACATGTGCAAAGTCGTGTGTCAGTTTTGTCCTTATTCTCTTAGGTAATGTCTTAATTGCTGAAACAGAATTGCTGTCGTCTAAGGAACTAGTCATTTTATGTTTTCATAGAAATAGAAGTGTTGCTTTAAAAAAACACAGATGTATTTCAAAAGAATAAAATGTCTGTGTATATAGCATAATTTTGTGTTTATCTTTGTGATAAACCAGACTTCCTGGTTGCCACACAATAATGTTAGTTTTAAAAAAAAATATGAATAGGCTGGATGTGGTAGCTCAGGCCTGTAATCCTAGCACTTTGGGAGGCCGAGATGGGCAGATTACCTGAGGTCAGGAGTTCCAGACCAGCCTGGCTGACATGGCAAAACCCCGTCTCTACTAAAAATATAAAAATTGGCCAGGCGTGGTGGCCCATGCCTATAATCCTAGCACTTTGAGAGGCCGAGGCAGGTGGATCACCTGAGGTCGAGAGTTCGAGACCAACCTGACCAACATGGAGAAACCCCCGTCTCTACTAAAGATACAAAAATTCACCAGGTGTGGTGGCACATACTTGTAATCCCAGCTACTCGGGAGGCTGATGCAAGAGAATCACTTGAACCCGGGAGACGGAGGTTGCAGTGAGCTGAGATCCAGCCATTGCACTCCAGCCTGGGCAACAAGAGCGAGACTCCATCTGAAAAAAAAAAAATTACCCAGGTGTGGTGGTGGGTGCTTATAATCCCAGCTACTTGGGAGGCTGATGTAGGAGAAACTGTTTCAACCCAGGAGGGAGAGATTGCAGTCAGCCGAGATCATGCCACTGCACTCCAGCCTGGGAGACAGAATTAGACTCCATCTCAAAAGAAAAATAAAAATGAACCCAGAATTTATATCCAATCAAGATGTTCTGCAAGTAAACACACTGCCTTTCGGATTTCATGGAATATAAATAATATAATAATTACAGGAAATTTAATAGCCTTATACAGTTTTATCAATAAAAGTGAAGGAATGATAATAATTGGCACTATGACTGTACCCATGAGCAAGGCATATAGACACTATGGGAGCTTCCCTTGCCCTTTCTCTCAGTGGTTATTAACTCATTTCCAATTAATTACAAAGTTGTGTTATACTTCTTTCACCCACTGCTGTTGCTTTCATATAAATGTTTGTTTGATTTTTCTAATGTGCCATTTGCCACTTCTACTTTAAAGTTTTCTCCTAGGGCTAGGCGCGGTGGCTCACGCCTGTAATCCCTGCACTTTGGGAGGCCAAGATGGGTGGATCATGAGGTCAGGAGTTCAAGACCAGCCTAGCCAAGATGATGAAACCCCACCTCTACTAAAAATACAAAAATCAGCCAAGCTACTTGGGAGGCTGAGGCGGAGAATTGCTTGAACCCGGGAGGCGGAGACTGCAGTGAGCTAAGATTGTACCACTGCATTCTAGCCTGGGCAACAGAGACTCCATCTCAAAAAAATAAAGTTTTTTCCTAAACCACTCATTTACCCCTATAACTCCAGTGCTTACTTGACATGTCTCTTTAGTGGCTCCTGGTGTTACTTGCAGAACATCTTGATTGGATATAAATTCTGGGTTCATTTTTCATCTACACAGTGAATGGTGAGCATCCCAGAGACAATATAAAACATTTCACATAGTATGAAATAGCAGAATATCTATTAATGTTTTATATAAACAAAAACCTCCACCTCCCAGGTTCAAGCCATTCTCCTGCCTCACCCTCCTGAGTAGCTGGGACTACAGGTGTGTGCCACCATGCTCAGCTGATTTTTGTAATTTTAGTAGAGACAGGGTTTTGCCATGTTGGCTAGGCTAGTCTCAAACTCCTGCCTTCAGGTTATCCACCGCTTTGGTTCTGAAAGTGGTGGGATTACAGGCGTAGCCCATCACGCCCAGCCTAATTTCTTTTTTTTAGAGTCTTGCTCTGTCTCACTGCAGCCTTGACCTCCCAGATTCATGTGATTCTCCCATATCACCCTCTCAAATAGCTGGTGGTACAGGCATGAGCCACTATATCCGCCCCTTAATTCTTAAATTAAGAATGTATGTAATGTATTAATAAGCAGAGATTTATTTATTGTGTATGCAAAATATATTTTACTGGTCAGAAGTTCTTCATGTCCTGTCCCTTGACTTTACATTGTAACCTTCTAACTAATCTTGGTCCTATGCCCTATTCTCATATCATAAATCACAAGGTTTCCTAAACTTGCAATTTCTCACGCATCCATGCCTTTGCTACTTGTGTTTTCTTTATTCCTAAAGTTTACGTTAGGTAGTTTGACCATCTAATAAAATCTAACATGACAATACAAAATGCAAATAACTGCCTCTATTTGTGACTGTCTTGTATTGTGTACATGTTTCTATCATGGCACCTACTTCACATACTGTATTTTAGCATTTTCACCTTTGTTTCCCTAGCAAAACCTAAGCTCCTTGCTAACAATATACAGTCATGTGAAACCTAGTGATGGGAATATATTCTGAGAAAGGTATCGTTAGGTGACTTTGTCATGCAAACATAGAGTGTCCTTACATAAGCCCAGAGGATGCAGCCTACTGCACACCTAGGCTATGTGGTAGAGCCCATTGCTCCTAGGCTACAAACCTATGTAGTATGTTACTGTACTGAACGCTAGGCAATTTGTAACACAGTAAGAATGTGTATCTAAACATAGAAAACAGACAATAAAAATACAGTATGTTCTTGTAGGATTGTCATATATGGAATCTGTCAACTGAAATGTCATTATACAGCACATGATACTTATTTTTTTCTTCGTCTTTGTATCTTCAGCAGAGTTCCAGGCATGGAATGGGAGCTCAGCAAATATGTATTGAACAAATATTTCCTCTACAAATAAAGCAGGGTACAGCATGGCACATATCCTAACTCTCCAGAATGAACTTTGCAATTAGTACACTAAGAGCTTGCTCACATGTGTCTTTTCAATGGTACTCTATCTATTCTGGTTACTTCGGATTAAAGTGAAATATGTTATTCCAGGGACCCGTGACATTGAAGGATGTTATAGTGGAATTCACCAAGGAGGAATGGAAATTACTGACCCCTGCTCAGAGGACACTGTACAAGGATGTGATGCTGGAAAACTATAGTCACCTGGTCTCAGTGGGTGAGCAAAACTTCCCCAGGTGTAACTGCCAGTAGTTTGCATCTCCCTTCTCAGTTGCTGGAATATAAGAGGTCCCTATAGGGCTGAATGATTGACCCTAGATGATTCAGAGGTCAAAGTTAATAAGTTCACTTTGGGTACTTGAGAAAAAATTGTGTCCCTCCTGCACCCCTGAAAGAATCTAAATTTGCCAAGTCTAACTGGAACCTTCATCATTCTCCTGAAACTGCACTTCCTCATCTTTCACAGTCCCTAAATTTCAAGCAATTTGTATCATTTCCTTGATATTTTCCATTCATAGGTTACCGTGCGAATAAGCCAAATGCGGTCTTCAAGTTGAAGCAAGGAAAAGAGCCATGGATGTTAGAAGTAGAATTTCCACATCGGGACCTCCCTGGTGAGTTAGAAGAAATTATATCCCACGTTACTGTTGAGGTGGTTGGTGCCTCTTGCCTTCTGAAGTATTTTTCAGCAATTTGTTTTTTGTTTTTTGTTTTTGAGACAGAGTTTCGCTCTTGTTGCCCAGGCTGGAGTGCAAATGGTGCGATCTCAGTTTACTGCAACCTTCACCTCCCAGGTTCAAGTGATTCTCCTGTCTCAGCCTCCTGAGTAGCTGGGATTAAAGGCATGCACTACCATGCCTGGCTAATTTTGTATTTTCAGTAGAGATGGTGTTTCTCCACATTGGTCAGGCTCGTCTGAAACTCCCAGCCTCAGGTGATCCGCCCACTTTGACCTCCCAAAGTGCTGGGATTACAGGCTTATGCCACCTCACCCAGCCTCAGCAATCTCTTTATAAATGCCCTATAGTTTTGGAAGCGATTAAGGATACTTGATCTGCCCATGTAGAAAACCTAAGTCACACCTCCAATTTTTTTGTTCTCTCCACTTAAATTCTCTCCTTTGCTAGACATGTTTTACATAGATTTACTTCTCCTTCCTGTATACAAACTCTAATCCCTCCTTAACACTTGTAAGACTTTTTTTTTCTCTAAAATTGCCAGCTACTCCCTGCCATTAGAGAATGCAACTATAAAGTGTTTGTAAATCTGAATTATAACTTTTTAAAATGACATCTCCCTCCTTTTATTAACAAAATACCTCAGTTATTTTGGCACCAATTTTAACTTCCCATTTTTTCTTTAAACTCTGAACCCAGATTAGAAATTGTTATGCCACTCATCAATTCTTTCATTTCAGAGTTGCTACTTCCTGCTATATAGTGTTTATTCTTCCCACAAAGTGCTGCTTATCCTCCCTAAAATCTACTGCACCTTATTTGGATAGCACTAAGACAATCTCATCTTGCCTCCTTAAATGTTTCTCATGTATTATCTAACTTGTGCACAGATGTGTTGGGAGTATCAGGATCAATGCGTATTACATATTAGTTGCTCACTAGACATTTGTTGAATATTAATTAACAAGAGACTGGCTGGATATGGTGGCTGACCCCTGTAATCCCAGAACTTTGGGAGGCCAAACTGGGTGGATCACTTGAGGCCATGAGTTCGAAACCAGCCTAGCCAACATGGTGAAACCATGTCTCTACTAAAAATACGCAAATTAGCGAGGCATGGTGGCGTACACCTATAGTCTCAGCTACTTGGGAGGCTCAGCCATGAGAATCGCTTGAACCTAGGAAGCAGAGGTTACAGTGAGCCAAGATTGCCCCACTGCATTGCAGCCTGGGAAACAGTGAGACTCATGTTCATGAAAAAAAGAAATTAAAAAAAAAAATGAAAATAATTAACAACAGATAGACACTCCCTACTTTCTGCTCTGTGCCCTTTTTGTAATGCCTATAAGAGCTCCTGCATTCTTAAGGACGATGTATTGGTTTTTATGATAAGAACTCCTAAAATTGACCTCTCCAGTATCTTTGCTCTCTATGTATTCTGATCCCATATTTTACCTTCTTATAAGATAGTTCTGCTTATTCCACTTCCTTCCTTGTTAGGGTCAAAACAAAAAATGTTGATTTAAATTTCCACAGCAGTTGTATAATGCAGCAGATGTACATCAGTATTAAGCATGGTATACTTAATACTGACTCAGTATTACAATACAAATTAAATGAATTTTCTGTCAAGGACTAGTCTGGCCCTCTCTTGCCTATGCAACTTATTTCTCCTTGTGGCCCCAAGACATATGTTAATGTCCATTTTACTATGCTTTTAAATGTTTTCCAGCCAGGTGCGGTGGCTCATGCCTGTAATCCCAGCACTTTGGGAGGCTGAGGCAGGTGGATCACCTGAGGTCAGGAGTTCAAGACCAGCCTGGCCAACATACTGAAACCCCATCTCTACTAAAAATATAAAAAATTAGCTAGGCATGGTGGCAGACACCTTTAACCAGCTACTAACTAGGGAGGCTGAAGCAGGAGAATCACTAGAACCTAGGAGGCAGAGGTTGCAGTGAGCCAAGATCGCACCAATGCACTCCAGCTTGGGCAACAAGAGCAAAACTCTGTCTCAAAAAAAAAAAAATAGTTTTCCATATGTAAGATCCTTTTTTTTTTTGAGATGGAATCTCGCTGTTGCCCAGGCTGGATTGCAGTGGCACAATCTTGGCTCACTGCAACCTCTTCCTCCCCAGTTCAAGCGATTCTCCTGTCTCAGCCTCCTGAGTAGCTAGGATTACACGTGCCTGCCACCACACCCAGCTAATTTTTCTATTTAGTAGAGATAAGGTTTCACCATGTTGGTCAGGCTGGTCTCAAACTCCTGACCTCAGGTGATCCACATGCCTCAGCCTCCCAAAGTGATGGGATTATAGGCATGAGCCACTGTGCCTGGCCCATACCTACGATCTTACTTCATGTGTATATGATAACGTACAAGTCCCTATCAAGTGACTTTATTTTGAGGTGGAATCTTGCTCTGTCATCAAGGCTAGAGTGCAGTGTTACGATCTCAGCTCACTGCAACCTCCACCTCCTGGGTTCAAGAAATTCTCTTGCCCCAGCCTCCTGAGTAGCTGGTATTACAGATGCCCGGCACCGTGCCCAGCTAATTTTTGTATTTTTAGTAGAGACGGGGTTTCACCATGTTGGCCAGGCTGGTCTTGAACTCCTGACCTCATGATCCACCCACCTCGGCCTCCCAAAGTGCTGGGATTACAGGCATGAGCTACCACACCTGGCCTGTGACTTTTCTTATGTATTCCCACCATTGCCATGAAATTCCAACCCCAAGCCTCTGCTAATAATCTTTCACTTGCTTTCATGCTCTTAAAGATAGATAAATATGAAGGTCACTAAAGATTCTAGGATGATGTTCAATAATTGAAACTTTAAAGATCCTGTAGTAAATTGGAAGCAAAGATGGAGGAAGAAAGATATGAAAACGAAACTCAAGATTAGTGTTGAGTCATGAGTAACAAGTGCTTTAGAAGTTTAGGATTTGGTGGTCAGGATAAGTTCAGAATTGAAAATATCCAGTAGCCCAACTAGGAATTCATCCTTGTATAGATGGCTTACCCTGCTGCTTTTAAGAAAATTCTTCCTTTTGGATATATGTGGTCCTCGCTCTTCCTGTCTTGAAAATAAAGCCAACTAGATGAAGAGTGAAGGCTCAAGCTACAGGACTCTTCCTCTAAGCCTGAGGATACAGATGTTCTGAGAAAGTCACTTTAGTATTGACACCTAGATTGTTGTGGATGGATGAAGAGGAAATAGAAGTGGAAGTCTGTCTGCTAACTACTAGGAATCCTAGCACAGTAATCTAGGTTTGAGGGAATAAAGACCTATACTTCAGCTCCTTCATCCAGTTTACTCTTTTCCATGTAATTCCAGGGCACACTGTTTTCCAGTAGTTTTTCTTATCCTGTTTACTGTTGATGGTCCTTAAGGGGCCCACACTCCCATTCAGCAACACTTCAAATGTCCTGTTTTCTCTGCTCCTAGTTTTTTGTTTTTTGTTTTAACTTTCTCCTTCAAGCTCTTAAGGTCATATTAATAAAAATGTAAGAGTACCTGGGCCTACAACTAAGCTCCTTCTTCTGTGTGTGACAGCAGTTTTTAGTGTTTTAGTTTTTTTTTTTTTTCCTCAAAACAATGGGCTAGAGGAAATTTGCATTTGAGAGTTCTTTCATTACGAGAGACTGGCCTGAGGCCTAAGAATCAACCCTATGACAACATTAATGTGTTAGTATTTATAAAGTATTAAATTTTTGATTATCTTGTAGAAGACCTACAGAATATTCATGACCTAGAAGCAAGATACCAGGAAAGCCAAGCTGGAAATTCAAGGCAAGTTCAAGAATTAATATTTAAGATAGAAGATTTGTAAGCAAGAGTCTTGAAGGGATTACTAGAAATGGGAGGGCACTAGTTAATACTAAACATGAGAAAACTAACACTGCAAAGCAAATCTCGATAAATATAATCCAAATGGGAATGCCCTTTTTCATAGAGACCTCGTGCAGGATCAGGAGATTGAAACTTTGAAGTAGTCTTTTGACTCTTCTGAATTAATAAAGGGAGGCTTTATTACACAAAATGGAATGCAGGCAATTGAGAGACCCTGTGAATAGAATGCAAATACAGGTTCACCTGACCAAATGTTTAAACTACAGTGTAGGTCAGAGAATGCTCACAGTGGATAAACCCTATGGATCTAATAAATATGGGAACATTTCTAGAAATCAGTCTTCAAATGTACTTGGAAAATACGCCTAGTGGCGGTGGGGGAAAGCTTTAAAAGCTTTACACGTTAATAAATATGGAACTTTCTGTCTAGGAATGGAGAACTCACAAAACACCAGAAAACTCGTGCCACAGAGAAAGCCTACGAATGTAAGGAATGTGGGAAGTTCTTCTGCCAGAAGTCTGCCTTCATAGTACATCAGCATACTCATTCAAAGGGCAAATCATATGACTGTGATAAATGTGAGAAATCTTTCTCTAAAAATGAAGACCTCACAAGACATCAGAAAGTTCACACGAGAGAGAAAACCTATGAGTGTAAAGAATGTAAGAAAATATTTTACCACCTATCATCTCTCAGTAGACATCTGAGAACCCATGCAGGAGAGAAACCCTATGAATGTAATCAGTGTGAGAAATCCTTCTACCAGAAACCACATCTTATAGAACATCAGAAAACACACACAGGGGAGAAACCTTTTGAATGTACTGAATGTGGTAAGTTCTTCTATGTGAAGGCATATCTCATGGTACATCAGAAAACACACACAGGGGAGAAACCCTATGAGTGTAAGGAGTGTGGGAAAGCCTTTTCCCAGAAGTCACACCTCACAGTACATCAGAGAACACACACAGGGGAGAAACCCTATAAATGTAAGGAATGTGGGAAATTCTTCTCTAGGAATTCACACCTCAAAACACATCAGAGAACTCACACAGGAGAGAAACCATATGAATGTAAGGAATGTAGGAAATGCTTCTTCCAGAAGTCAGCCCTCACAGTACATCAGCGAACTCACACAGGGGAGAAACCCTTTGAATGTAATAAATGTGGGAAAACCTTTTACTATAAATCAGACCTCACTAAACATCAGAGAAAACACACAGGGGAGAAACCCTATGAATGCACAGAATGTGGCAAATCTTTCTCTGTGAATTCGGTCCTCAGATTACATCAAAGGACTCACACAGGAGAGAAGCCCTATGAATGCAAGGAATGTGGGAAGTCCTTTTCTCAGAAGTCACATTTTATTATACATCACAGAAAACACACAGGGGAGAAGCCGTATGAGTGTCAGGAGTGTGGGGAAACCTTTATCCAGAAGTCACAACTCACTGCACATCAGAAGACACACACAAAGAAGGGGAAGGCTGAGAAGTATGAGTTGGGAAATTCTCCTGACTGAATTCACCTTTCAGAACAATCAGATATTTCACACAGTACACCTTATGAATGGCATCAGCATAGGGCAATTTTTAGCTACAATCTTTCCTCTCTCTGGATATCAGCAAATATAAAGAGAGAAATTCTGTACGTTTATTTAGGAGAAAATTTTATATGGTGGGTTTTTCTAAATATTAGATAATATAGATAGCAGAAGCCATGAAAATTGTAAAATAGAAGGGAAACATTTCAGAATACTTCTGTTTTGCAACATAGAAATCACACAGGAGAGAAATTCTGTAAATAAAACGAATGTCAAGACATTTTATGTCAGGGCAGCCAGCTATAGACATCTAAAAGCTCACAAGTGAGAAGCTCCTTGAGTATCTAGAAATCTCTTTACACGATTGGAGTGCATATATTAGAGAATTCAAAGGGATAACTGCATAGATGGTGGCAGATATAGAAGCCTTTATCAAGAATTGAAGTTTCATTCAATGTCAGATCACTGGTACTTGGATAGATATTTTAAATATTTGGAAGGTTTTCAACAAAAATTCAAATAATTTATACTGAGGGAAACAGTTATACTAGAAATTATGTTGCAGATCTGATGCCAGGATTTAAAAGGAAACCTGCAAATGTCTACATATATGAAGCTTTTAAAAAGCACAAGTTATCAGTCAACATCATTAAACATACATTAAATGTCTTTTAGCATATAGGACTTTGTGTGTATGTGAGTGTGCTACAACATGTAACTTGTGGATGTTCAATGTGCATGGGGAACACATCCATAACTGTACATAGGGAAATATGTAATCTTAGTTCAGTAACTATTATGTGTATGAAGATGTCGCACATTAAGTCTCAGTAGTCACTCTTGTTGTATTTGTATTTTAAGTGTAATATTTGTTTTAAATTTTAAGGCATCTTTTTCTCCTATTTCTTGGCGTTTGTAAACAGCTATAGACAGTGGTACTTGTTTTTGTAAAATTTTCAACTGTCACCCAAGTTTTGCATTAGGGACACATTTATTTATATATATGGCAAAAGCCTGAGCTGTTTTTAAATAGCTAAAAACAGTAATATTTATTACAGTCTACACAATGAAAACAAATAGTGCAATGTAAGAAATAGTATATATCTTACTGTTCATGTGTAAGCAGGGAGCAGAGCTATCTGCATTTGTATTTTGTCTGAGAATCCTAAATGTCCTTCACTAACTTTTTCTTCCTCGTAAAAGCAACATGGTGTTATGGGTGTGGACTCCGGACTCCTGCTGCCTGAGCCCAGATTCCAGCATGGAGTATGCTACTTAATGTCTCTGTGCCTCAGTTCCCTTTCCAAAAAGAGCAGTGATAGTGACATCTTAGGATTGCTTTGAGGTCTAAATGAGTTAACATTATCAAAGCACTTAGAACAGTGTCTTAGACACAAGAGCTATATGTTAGAGGTTACCATTATTTGTATTTTGTGAATTACGCTGCAAGAAAAAAAAAAAGGTTGGCTACTAAACATTCATCCTCTACCTTCTTGCTGCCAGTGCCTTGATTTTGGTTGTTTGTTGTTTGTTTCTTTTCCTACAAGTGATTTAGGGGCAAGAGCAGATCCTGATAACGCTAAGTCAGGGTTTGACAAATGATAGTTCATTGGACAAATGTGGCCCACTACCCATTTTTGTATCCTGCAAGCTAAGGATGGTTTTATATTTCTAAATGGTTGAAAAAAAATCAAAGAATATTGTGACACATGAAAATTATGATATTCAAATTTCAGTGTCCATAAAGTTTTGAAAACACTAATACAAACAAAAAACATCTATTTATGTTTGGCCTGTGGCTGTCTTCACACTAACCCCAAGCAGGCTTGAGTAGTTGTGGCAGACACCATATGCTCTTTGAGCCTAAGATCTAGCACTTTGCAAAGTAAGGTTTTCTGTTACTTAGAGGAGCTGAAAATGCGAGAATGTAGAGTTACGCTTTTATAATCATTACGTGTTTCAAAATGATACATACAGCAGTTTGTAGGTGAGTGGTTTTTTGCAGTATATTTATTTTGTGCATTATATGTTAAAAGCTTGAGTTTAAAGTATTTTTTCAAAGAAATGTGTTTTTTAACTTGCTTGTCATAACATCAAAACAAAAAATTTCTTGATGGAATGCAGCAGTAAATATATGAAATAAACGTTATCTAAATTAAGTTGTTCACTGATCCCTCCCTACAGTATTCCTTTATTTTCTCCCAAATCAATGGCCAGTTTTCCCTGTATCATTTAATAATTTGCTTACTATCCCATAAGACACCATTGGTAAGTTATATTTGGCTAACGTAACCCAGTAACAAAAAACTTACGATACCCAATTCCATCAGCTACATTACTATTGCTTGTACTGCATATAATTGTCATATGCTGCCACAATCTAAACCCTACCAGTATCTTACTTCCCCTTCCTAATAAAGGGACTTTCATTCATGTTCAGCTTATTTTTGTGTGTGTGTGGCAGCAGGGTCTTGCTCTGTCACCCAGGCAGGAGTGCAGTGACATCATCTCGGCTCACTGCAACTTCCGCTTCCCAGGCTCAAGCAATTCTTCGACTCAGCCTTTCAAGTAGCTGGGACTACAGGCACGTAACACCACACCAGGCTAATTTTTGCTTTTTTTTTTTTAAGAGATGGGGTCTCCCCATGTTGCCTAGGCTGGTCTTGAACTCCTGGGCTCAAGCAATCTGCCTGCCTCAGTCTCCCAAAATGCTAGGATTACAAGCATGAGCCACCACACCTGGCTAATGTTCAGCTTCTTAATCATGTCTCATGATGTTCTGACCTGTCTGATGTTTACCATTTATGAACACCTAATATGATAATTTAGTGATTACTTGTATCTCAAGAAGGTATACTTTGTACTTACATGTTATAACTTCTGAATACTTTATGGAAAAATATTTTTGCCAGTATTTCATTCTACTCAGCTCTGCCGTGAGCACTGCCATCTTGATGGAGGTTTCAGGTAACATCTATCAATAGATAAGCCTTTAAGGTGGTTCTTTAATTTACTGTGAAAGAAAAGACACTTTCTAAATTCCTCAGGCTTCTCAATAAAAAATTAAATAAAAATGAATACTTTCTGGGGACAGTCCAATAACTGTGACAAATCTGTTACCAAGAATAAAGCCAGCTGTGTGTGGTGGCTCATGCTAGTAATCCCAGTACTTTGGGAGGCTGAGGCAGGCAGATCACTTGAGGTCAGGAGTTTGAGACCAGCTTGGCCAATATGGTGAAACCCCATCTCTCCTAAAAAGACAAATTAGCTGGGTGTGCTAGAAACACCCATGGCAGACCATGGCAGGAGAATCACGAGCCCGGGAGACAGAGGTTACAGTTAGCCAAGATCATGCCACTGCAGTCCAGTCTGCATGACAGAGCAAGACTCTGTCTAAAAAAAAAAAAGGAATAAAGCCTGTAATAACAAGAATACTGTAATACTCTAACGATGAGAATATTCCTGTTCTCCAAATTCATGCCTGAGACAGTTTCTTGGCCATAGTCTCAAGTCATGAAATGGTAACCACAAAAATTGATCAGAGACAAGTAATCAGACATTGAAAGCAATTAATCAGACAATCTCTCCTCAGTACACATTCTTATGAAGGTCACCCAATCTGACAGCTATATATTTCTGAAAGCCAGTCGGCACCAGCCTTCACTCTGACCACCCTTTGGAAACTTAGCTGGTTGGCTCAGGCCAGTGACCACGCACACTTTTACCACCAAAAGAAAGTCAGTCCCTCAACACTCTTGCTTTCAAAAGCTAGCCAACCCCTGAATGCCGTATTTCCTAAAGCTCTGTATCATCTCATACTTTGGCTGTGATTTACAAGTACAGTTAGTGAAAGCCACAGATACACTATCAATTCCTTCCTGCCTGCCACTATGGTCACAAGAGGGAGATTTTTTTCTCCATCTTTAAATCTGGGCTGGCCTGAGACTTGATTTTGCCTAGTACAACATGGAGAGGTTCCAGGCCTACCCTTTAGGAAATGTGGCAGCTTCCACGTTTCTCCTTGGAGCTAACCACCATGCAAAAAGTTGGACTAGTCTGAGGCCATGTCGTGAAGAAACCCAAAAAGCCCATGGTGAAGCCCCTGGTAAGCATGCCTGTGAAGCTCAACTAGCCCCTCCAGCCCAGCCCCTCTGCTGTTGAATGTACTGGTGACCCAGATTAGACTCCAGCCACTGCCAACTGAAGCAGAATTTCCAGTACACACACAGAAGTAATATATCAGTCACTGTTTTAAGCCATTGAGTTTTAGTGGCTCACCCTGGTAATCCCAGTACTTTCAGTATTTCCGAATGAAACAGAGGAAGCAATCAATTAAAGCTTTTTGTTTGAGAAATTGAATGGTTAGTCTCTCTTGCAATAATAGTTATGCCATCTAAGTGGCCCTTAGAAGTTTGCCACCATTTAAAATGACAATTGTTTAATTTCAAAAAGGACTTATCCAGGCCGAGCATGGTGGCTCAGGCCTATAATCCCAGCACTTTGGGAAGCCAAGTCTCATGAATCACGTGAGGTTAGCAGTTTGAGACCAGTCAGTATTTCACCACTAATATAGTGAAACCCTGTCTCGACTAAAAGTACAAAAATTAACTGGGCGTGGTGGTGGGCACCTGTAATTCCACCTACTTGGGAGGCTGAAGCAGGAGAATCACTTGAACCCAGGTGGTGGTTGCAGTGAGCTGATATGGCACCACTGCACTCCAGCCTGGAGGACAAGAGCGAAACTCCATCTCAAAAAATAAATAAAAAATAAAAAGGACTTTCCTAAATATAACAATCTGTCCCCATGAAAGAGATGTAGTGTTGGCTAAATTGGATTGTCTTATACTGCAAGTTGTCACCCAAAACTATATGCAGGCCTTGAAACTTAACACAGCAAAGAATAAACCCTAATAACCTAAAAAACTTGTCCATATATTTAAAATGAAGATTTTATCCAAGAGATTTAACAGGCGACCACATCTTGCCTCATCTGTAAAGTTTTACAGATGGCTTGGGACACTCCCTCGTAGAGCATTTAGACATTTACAAGTGAGTTCATTTAGCTACTTGAAAGCGTTATTATTATTCTGGAAACAGAGTCTTGCTCTATCACCAGGCTGGAGTGTAGTGGCACTATCTCGGCTCCCTGCAACCTCTGCTTCCTGGGTTCAAGTGATTCTCCTGCCTCAGCCTCCCAAGTAGCTGGGACTACAGGCATTAATGCTTTTTAAATAGTTTATACAAATTCTGTTTTGATTATACTTTCTCTTGTGAAATAACTAATATTTTGATTCAAAAGTTTCTTTAAATTTCGTTTCCAACCTTGAGAATCCATTTCCCAGTGAAACACTTAAGCTATATGATATTCTCATTAAAAACAAGTTTCATCACCTACATTGTCCTCAAAGCTCTGAGACAACAAAACAAGTGAATTGCTTTAGATTCAAAACTTTCAGACATGGGCGGTGGCTCAGGCTGGGCGCCGTGGCTCACACCTGTAATCCCAGGAGTTTGGGAGGCTGAGGTGGGTGTGAGCCACGGTGCCCAGCCTGAGCCACCGCCCATGTCTGAAAGATTTTTCTGTAGTTTGAATATGATAGGCCTAGGTGTGGGATTTTGGTGTGTCTCCTACTTTGTGTTCTCTGAGCTTCCTGGATGTGTGGTTTATGTTTGTCACTAATGTTGGAAAATTCTCACTCATTATTGAATATTCCCTCAGTTCCTTTTTTTCTTCCTCTGTTATTTCCAATTATGTGTTACACCTTTTGTAATTGTCCCATAGCTCTTAGATTTTTTTTCCTTTATTTTCATTCCTTCTCTTTGATTTTTAGCTTTGAAAGTACCTAGTGACATCTACATGTTCACTGATCATTTCATCAGCCATGTTCAGTCTACTGTCTTCATTTCTGTTAGTGTTTTTTTTCTAGCATTTTCTTTTTGTTCTTTTAGTTTCCAACCCTTTGATTACATTACCCACCTATTCCTGCATGTTCACTTTTTCCATCAGAGTTCTAAGTATACTAATCACAGAAACTTTAAATAGTTGGTGCGATAATTCCACAACCTCTTCCATATCTGAATTGAGATCTGAAACTGGCTTTCTATTAAGAGAGTTTTGCTTTGTTTTTGTTTTGTCTCTTAGCATGTCTTTAAATTTTGTTATTGTTGTTATTGAAAGCCAGAAATGAAATATTGGGTAAAAGGGATAGATAGACATGGGCAAATGAGCCAAGCCACTATGAATCATCACTTCAGTCTCTGATTTGTCCCAGGCTAAGCTTTCCCTTCAGCTCCTGATTGGTCCTGGGCCAAGCTAAGTAGAGCTTTCTTCAAGACCACTCGGCACATTTCTTCCCTTCCCAGTCCATAAAAACCCCAGACCCTAGCCTTACAACAGGCAACCCACTTGGGCCCCCCTCTTTGCTGTAGAGAGCTTTCTTCTTTCACTTATTAAACTTTCATTCCAACCTCCCCCTTTGTGTCCATGCTCCTTAATTTTCTTGGCCCCTGAGTGATACCTCTCAATGACAGACTGCTACATTGTGGTGCATTGGCGACTGCAACATTATGAGGCAGCAATTCTATTTCTAGTTAAAAATAAATATTCACACAACAACTTGTCATATATATGTTCATAGAAACATTATTCATAATAGTCAAAAAGTAGGAAGAGCTCAAGTGTCCATGAACTGAAAAATAAACTGATATATCCATAAAATATAATTCAGCCATAAAAGGAACTAGCATTTCTCTCAAATGCTAAAGAATGTTTCTTAAAAACATCACACTTAGTGAAAAAAGCCAGAAACAAAAAGCCACATAGTATATGATTCCATTTATATAACATTTCCACATCAGGCAACTCCATAGAAACATAGAGTAAATGTAGCAGTTGCCAAGAATAAGGGTGATGAAATAATTGGGACTAACTGCTAATAGAGCTGAGATAATGTAAGAGAAAAAGGACATGTAAAGAAAGTTTTGTTTTGTTTTTGAGACCAGGGTCTTACAGTGCAGTGGCACCATCATGACTCACTGTAGCTTGGACTTCCCCAGGACAGCACGATTCTCCCACATCCACCTCCCAAGTAGCTGGGACTACAGGCACATGCCTACACATGTGGCTAATTTTTTTTGTATTTTTTGTAGAGACAGGGTTTTGTCATGTTTCCCAGGCAGATCTTGAATGCCTAGGCTCAAGCAATCCACCTGCCTCGGCCTCCCAAAGGGCTGGGACTATAGGCATGAGCCATGTAAGCCATCACACTCAGCCATATGTAAAGTCTGAAGGAAATCTCAAACTATCGACTTCAGTTAACAAAAATGTGCCAATTTCGGTATGCTAACTGTAACATACTAAGATATGATAACAACAGGAAAAACAGTGTGGAGTAACACTTGAGAACTCTGTACTATTTTCACAATTTATGTAAATCTAAAAGTTTTAAATTTCTGTAAATTTAAAATTACTAAACAAATGGTAAAAAGTATAAAAAGTGATCTATAAAAAGCAGCAAAAAATCAATGAGAAAAAGTGAAGTTAAAGAAAACATTTTAGAGAGATACAAGATGGCCGATTAGCAACAGCTCAGGAATGTAGCTCCCAGTGAAAGCGCAGAGAACGAGTGGACGCCGCACTTTCCGACGAATTTTTGTTGCCCATAGACCGGGAGATTCCCGGCAGAGGACCCACACGGGTCACCAGCGCGACTCTTTTGCCGGCGCCCTAGTGCGCCGCTTCCCAGTGCGGAGTATACGGGATGGATGGGCTCAGCTGGTCCCATCACCACAAGGAAAACAGCAATTGGAAGCGCTGAGGACTGAGAGTTTCACAGCAAGCGCAGCGAGCCCGGGAAGGTCCGGCTCTGTGGGGAACGGGCATCCGCCAAAGGAAAACTAAGAAACAGAAAAACTTCATCACCGGGCGGAGAGAGATCCAAGATGGCCACGTAGCAGCAGCTCAGGATTGCAGCTCCCAGTGAAAGCACAGAGAGCAAGTGGACGCCGCAATTGCAGACGAATTTTTGATGCCCACAAACTGGGAGATTCCTGGCGAAGGAGCCACACGAGTCACCAGTGGGACTCTTTTGGCCGGCGTGGCTGTTTTGCTGGCGCCCCGGCGCGGCGCTTCTCGGTGCGGGGTATACGGGACTGGCTGCCCTTTTAGTCGAGCTCGGCTGGTCCCATCCCCACAAGGAGAACAGCAATTGGAAGCGCTGAGGACTGTTTCACAGCAAGCGCAGCTGAACCCGGGAAGGCCCAGCTCTGTGGGGAAGGGGCGCCCCCCGAAGGAAAACTAAGAAACAGAAAAAACATCACGAACAAGCCGGACGTCCACTCAGGGACCCAATCTGAAAGTCGGCAATTACAAAGACGACAGGTGGATAAATCCACAAAAATGGGAAGAAACCAGTGCAAAAAGGCTGAGAACACCCGAAATCAGAAAGCCTCTCCTCCTACAGGGGATCGCAGCTCCTCATCAGCAAGAGAACAACGCTTGATGGAGAATGAGTGTGAGGAACTCACAGAATCAGGCTTCAGAAGGTGGATAATAAGAAACTTCTGTGAGCTAAAAGAACATGTTCTAACCCAATGCAAAGAAACTAAGAACCTTGAAAGAAGATTTAACGAAATGTTAATGAGAATGGACAAGTTAGAGAAGAATATAAGTGAATTGATGGAGCTGAAAAACACGACACGAGAACTTCGCGAAGCATGCACAAGTTTCAACAGCAGAATTGATCAAGCAGAAGAAAGGATATCAGAGGTCGAAGATCAACTCAATGAAATAAAACAAGAAGGCAAGATGACAGAAAAAAGGGTAAAAAGGAATGAACAAAATCTCCAAGAAATATGGGACTATGTGAAAAGACCTAATCTATGTTTGATAGGTGTACCTGAATGTGAAGAAGAGAATGAATCCAAACTGGAAAATACTCTTCAGGATATTATCCAGGAAAAATTCCCCAACCTAGCAAGGCAGGCCAATATTCAAGTCCAGGAAATACAGAGAACACCACAAAGATATTCCTCAAGAAGAGCAACCCCAAGGCACATAATCGTCAGATTCACCAGGGTTGAAATGAAGGAGAAAATGCTAAGGGCAGCCAGAGAGAACGGTCGGGTTACCCACAAAGGGAAGCCCATCAGACTCACAGCAG
>PVKP010019605.1:0-36465 GCA_004027715.1 Plecturocebus donacophilus | reverse complement strand
TCCCATATTTCTTGAAGACTATTCATTCCTTGTTACCCTTTTTTCTCTTATCTTGTCTTCTCATTTTTTTCATTGAGTTGATCTTCAACCTCTGATATCCTTTCTTCTGCTTGATCAATTCGGCTGTTGAAACTTGTGCATGCTTCGTGAAGTTCTTGTGTTGTGTTTTTCAGCTTCGTTGATTCACTTATATTCCTCGCTAAGTTGTTTATTCTCGTTAGCATTTCGTCAAATCTTTTTTCAAGGTTCTAAGTTTCTTTGCATTGGGCTAGAACACGTTCTATGAGCTCAGAGAAGTTTCTCATTACCCATCTTCTGAAGCTCGATTCTGTCAATTCATCACACTCATTCTCCTTCCAGCCTTGTTTCCTTGCTGTTGAGGAATTGTGATCCCTTGTAGGAGGAGAGGCCTTCCGGTTTCATGTGTTTTCATCTTTTTTGCACTGGTTTCTTCCCATCTTTATGGATTTATCTACCTGTCATCTTTGCTGTTGATGACTTTCAGATTGGGTCTCTGAGTGAACATCCTGTTTGTTGATGATGAAGTTATTACTTTCTGTTTGTTAGTTTTCCTTCTGATATTCAGGCCCCTCTGCTGTAGGACTGCTGAGGTCCACTCCAGGCTCTGCTCGCCTGGGGATCACCTGCAGCTGCTGCACAACAGTAAGGGTTTCTGCCAGTTTCTTCTTCTGCTATCTTTGTCCCAGAAGGATACCCGCCAGATGTCAGTCTGAGCTCTCCTTTATGAGGTGACTCTTTGGATATACAGGGTCAGGGAGCTGCTTGAGGAGACAATCTGTCCTTTTTAGGAGCTCATGTGCTGAGCTGTGAGCTCCGTTGTTCATTCAGAGCTGCTGGGCAGGTACATTTAAGTCTGCTGCCGTAGAACTCATAAAACCCTCCTCTTTTTTCCCAGGTGTTCAGTCCCAGGGATTTAGGGCTTTATTTATGAGTTTCTGTTGTGCTGCTGCCTTTTTACAGGGCCGCCCTGCCCATCCAGAAGGCAGTCTAGTCACTGTCTGGCTGCCGAGGCTTTGCTGAGCAGCTATGGGCTCTGCCCAGCTGCCATGTGAACTTCCCTGCAGTCCTGTTTATACGGGTATCATTAGAACTGCCTCAGAAATGATGGCCCACCTCTATAATGGTGGACTGTCTCTGTAATGGCGGGCTGCCTCGGCAATGGTGGGCTGCCTCAGCAATGGTGCACTTTTACTGGGAGCTGCGATCCTGATTTGCTCCTAATCGGCCATCTTGGATCCATCCTATCGGGACTTTTATGTTTTTAAGAAGAGCTACCACTTTGTTCAATTCAGTCTTTTTCCATCTGTGTTATAGCAGTAAAATCCCTTTTCATCAGAAATTACATTTCAAATGTACTTTTACAGGTATATATACACACACAGACACACACATAAATGAATTGTAATCATCCACAGACCATACTCAAGAATTTACACCCTAAAGAAAGGGTCAATGTCTACTAACCCAGATATACGTTCCTAGTTTCTTTCTTTTAACAGTTATCCTGGCCCAGTTATTACAAGAAAGGGTAAAATTCTAATTTATGCCATGCCTAGGATGTAGTAGGAGCTCACTTTGTTGTTTGAATGATTAATCTTATAGAAACATTAACAAAGGCATCTGAATGTAATACTCCCCTGTATAAAATGGACTCCAATTTTTAAGGGAAAGCAGATGCCAAGGTTAGTTTTGTCCACCCATTGATGAATTTTCAGGGAATATCTCACACTTCAGACTTCTTTTAAAAGTCCCTGTTAATGGTCAAACTTATGGGGAACTGAGACTACAGTCTTCATCATCTTCCAAGGCCCAGGAACCCATCTCCAGTAAATTCCAGTGCAATGTCTTTTTAATGTTTCCCAGAGCTAAAATTTTAGAATGAGTAAAAATGTCATAGGCCAGGTGCAGTGGCTCACACCTGCAATCCCAACTCTTTGGGAGGCTGAGGCAGATGGATCACCTGAGGTCAGGAGTTTGAGACCAGCCTGGTCATTATGGTGAAACCCTATTTCTACTAAAAATACAAAAAAATTAACCAGGCCTCATGGTGTGAGCCTGTAGTCCCAGCTACTCTGGAGGCTGAGACAGGAGAATTGCTTTGAACACAGGAGGGGGAAGTTGCAGTGAGCCACGATCATGCCACTGCACTCCAGCCTGGCGACAGAGTGAGACTCCATCAAAAAAAAAAAAAAAGTTATAAACAAATTAGAGTTAACAGTTCCTAATGTAGAGGATTTTACTTAACTTTTTAAAAAAGTGTTATCTTGGGAAGAAGTGGAGTAGGGAGATTTAAAGTGGAAGTTAAGAAACCTACATTCCTGTCCTGGCTCTGCTATTGATTGTTGTTAAGGTACCCTGGAGAGATGACTTGCTGCATACTTTGGATAATTTCTGTCTCCTTGTGCTTCACAGGAACTATTTAAAAAAATGTATGTGAAAACATATTGAGCTCCTTAATATAAATATTAAATGACACAGCTAGACTTAAGAATAGTTATCTTCTATTTTCCCATCAGAAATGCTTCATTTCTACTCCTTCACATGCTTTAAGAGCTGTTAAAATAAACAAAGTGAAATGCTCAAGACACATAATAAACCATGAATTCCAACCAAAAATAAACCAAAAAAAACCAAAAAACAAAAAGCAAGTGGTTCAGTATAAAAACAAATGCAGTTTTTCCCATTACTTCTATTAAGGCAACAGCCACCCTTCCAGTTAGTTACTCAGGCTTGTACTCGTGTGTGTGTGTGCTTTTTCTTTTTGTCTATGGCACACTAAACTGTAAGTTTCTGGAGAGAGCAAGAACCATTTTGTTCACGTTTGTAGCTCTGACAGTATCTAGTAAGGCCGTTGCTCATGACATTCAGTAAATGTGTGCTTGATGAATAGATTATCAGTGTAACATTTCTTGTAGAGCTTCTTACCTTTTAACTCTTTTGCCTCCCTACCTCCAAAGAACAAATAAGGCTCAGAATTACTTGTTTGTTCCTATAATTCTATTTCCAGCTTGTTCTCTCTATTACTTTTTGCAAGTTTAAAATGTCATCACACTTTTACTATCGTAAATTGAACTAAGAAGTCATTCAGAAATGATATTTGACCTTTGTAGGAAAAAACTCTGTGTCCAACTCTAAAATGAAAGGTTCAGTGAAACCTAAGAAATGCCTGACTTACTCTAATGTGAAGCTTGTTTTATTTTAAACTCTAGCATCTACTATTCCTCCAATGATTGCCTGAAGGCCAACTTAGAACATATCTGGAACTCCCAAAGCAACATTTTGTATTAGATACGTAAATAATTCACAAGACAGCTCCTTCCCTTCTTTTTCATCTTGATTAAAGTCACTCTGTTTGTCCTAGTCTCCTACTGATATCTTCAGAATCCCTCAAAAAAACAACACTTTGTCAAAATCCATTAGTTCACTCTTGCTCTTTGATTCAAACAGACATTTGCTCCTGAGATATCTCCAGTTTGCCTTGTTCTCATTGCACCTCCCTAGTTTAGGCTCTTATTACTTGAAATCACCAGGCCCATTCATTATTTGCAAGTGGAAAATTTCTATTTGCAATCTATTCCTTCTCCATTCCTTTTCCAGATTATTCTTTTCTAGTCCATTCCCTCCCCATGTCCCCAGTGTTATCAGAGTTATCTTCCTAAAACACATATCTAAGCTTGAACTCACTTCTTAATAAAATCCTAACTCCTCAGGCTGGCATCCAAGATCCTCCATAATAAGCCCCAATTTAGAGTGCTCAGTATCATCTTCCATTTCAGACTTCAATGCACAAGTCTCACATGTACATTATTTTGTCACCACCACCCATTATTTTTTACTTTTACCTCTGACTCCTTGTTTAAGTTATTACTTCTGCATAGAGTGTTATAGTCCCCCATACCTGAAAGACTTATCCATTTTTCAAAGAAGGTTCATCTAAAATCCTATACCCTTCACAAAACTTATATTTCCCAAATCCAACTCCAGTTTAAATTCATCTTTCCAAGTCTATACCCCCTTCACACTTTAGACTTGTGGACATAAGTATTTGTGTCATTCTTTGTTTTACTGTAAGCTTCTTAAGAAACTTTCTTACTGAATGATTCCCCCACAGCACTATTCAGCACAATATTTGCACTGAATATAAATGGTATCATTCAGTAAATGGTGAATAAAGTTTGGGTCAGAAAAATTGGACTACCAGTCTGAAAGTTCTTGCTCATCAACACTGGGCTTTTATTGGTCAAAGCGATACTACGCCAAACAAGTGGATAATCCTTGCTACTTCATGTTATTTTGGGAAGGTTAAAAGGCTTAAAATACACATTCTGAGGGAGCACTATGAAAGTCATTAGGCATATATGGATCTCTAAACAGCATGTGCTTTTGTGTTTGTAATTATTGAAGTACAGAATCTTCAACAATGTCTCCTTCTCAGTGTTTCCTGGTCCTAACACATGTGTTAGTAGAACTTGACTTGTGATACTCTGAATTGTGCTTTACCCATATCTCCAATTTTTCCCACAGACAGGGACAAGGCTTACCTATGGAGTTTTTTTCAAAGTAATTCTCCCACCTTATCACTCAGTATTCCAATTTCCTCCTTAATACAGTGATGCCCAGATTCCACTCATCTTACCTGAGTTATTAATATTAGTCTTAAGGTTTACATTCATAGACCCCTTTTCCCTCTTTTTCCTTTTGGAATCAAGCGGCTCATCACTAAATACTCATGGCTGAATAACACTGCAAATTTTCTGACATTCAAAAATATCAATTAAGCACTTATGAAATATCTGACCCTATTGTACAGTCCTAGATAGGATAGACATGATATTTGCAGGGGAGTGAGGAGAATGTAATACTTATTAGAGAGATAGATAAAAAAGTACACCTAAAAGAAGCCTGGCAGATTCTTGCCTTTTAGAAAGAAACAATCATGTTGGCTGTTTTCAAACAAAACTTACTCAGAACCCAAGTGTCTACAATGAACTCAAGTGTAAAGTGTAAAGCAGTCAGTGGGGAACTTAGCTTCTAGTACAACAGTCCTGGTGGCTTCCTTAACAGTAATAAAAGCAAAGAAGTCATTAGGAAGAAGAACAGCTGATAATAATTCCATCCAATGGGGAGATATAGACAAAAATGTAGGAAATTTTAATATTATAAAATCAGGATAGACACAGTTTAGGAGTGGTCAGAGAAGACTTTCTGGAAGAGACAGTTAACTGAAGCATCAGTCAGAATTACTCATGGAGAAGGAACTATCACACACACAAAGCCCAAAAAATGAAAATTAGAGTGGAAAAGAGCAAGCAGTTGAGTTTATAATTGGAGTGTACAGTGAGAAAGATGGAAGTGAATAAGGGGAAAATCTTTGGCAAGTCCTATAAGCCATGGTACAGTAATTGAATTTTATTTATTCTAAGCATCAGAAAGCCACCGAAGGAAGATTTTTAGATGAGGATTATTTTAGAATGATTACTCTGATTTGGGGAAATAGTTTTTAGGGGATTAAGCCTGCAAACAGTGAGACTATTTTGGAGGCTTTGGGGGAAAATGATAGTGTCTTATAGACAGTGAATGGTTGGATCATATTTCTTCATTCATCTTGCCAATCTCTGCCTTTTAAATGAAGAGTTTATTTACATTTAAAATACTGATAAGGAAGACTTCAATTTAGCCATTTTGCTGTTTGTTTCCTGTATGTCTTACATGCTTTTTATTCCTCAATTTCAACATAACTGCCTTCTTTTGTGTTTAGTTGACTTTTTTGTATTGTACTTTCTCTTTTCCATTTCCATATATTTTTAGTTATTTTCTTAGTGATTGCAATCAACATCTTAAACTTGTAACAATCTAGTTGAATTAATACCAACTTTGCTTCAATCATATACAAGAACTCGCCTCCTATACAGCTTCCTCCCTTCCCATTTATGTTGATATCACAAATTACATTTTATACATTATCCATGCTCATCAACACAGATAAATATTATGTACTTTTCTTTTAAATCATATGGAGAAAAATCTATTTCAACTGAAATATAATGCCCATTCCACACACAAATTTTGGGTAGCATGTCTGTATGTATTCTAAATAGCACTTTGCACATTCAAGGCACCATTAAATATCACAGTGACCTTGTCATAGTAGAAAGACATCAGATCTAAGTTCTGAGCACATTTCATATTGGCCTGAATAGCTTGTTTTGATTTTTCTGAAGCACTAAAGTTATGTTCCTGACCTTTTTCATATCAAGCATAGGTATGAAATTCTAGTATTTGCACACCTTTCTGGAGTATACTATCAAAGCAGCTCACAACTTGAGTCCATTGGCCTTAGGGGTTCATGCCACCACAGGCTCCGACTCATCTTCCTAAGGTTTGAAGCAATCAATAACTAGTCTTACTTGTTGCCTGTTCTTGGCACATCATTGAGAACCTATGCTATTTTTTATCCAACCTATATTCTGGATGGAGAGTCAATCACTGAAGGGATTTGTTTAAACAGGAAAAATAGTGTTTCATGTTGTAGGCAGAACATAAGGTGTCTTGTGCCCCAATGTTTCCCTTTTCCTGATGTACATTCCCTGAATAATCCCCAGGACTGTGAAGATGATGCATTTTACTCCTGTTATTAGGTTATATCATGTAGCACAGCTGATTTTAAGACAGGGAAATTATCTAGTGGACCTGTCCTAATCATATAAGTGCTTTAGAACTAAAATTTTCTCCAACTGGGAGCAAAAGAGTAAGTCAGTGAGAGGTGCTCTATCTGGCCTGGAATAAAACAAACACCCATATTGTGAACTGCCAATGGAGAGAGGTAGCCTCTGGAGCTGAGAGCATTTCATTCCCTAGCCAACAACTAGTAGAAAAATAGGGACCTCTGCTCTACAGTTGCAAGGAAATGAATTCTCCTCATTCTCCTGAATGAGGCTGGAATTAAATTATTTCTTAGAGTCTCCAGAAAGGAATTCTACTCAGCCAACACCCTGATTTTAGTTTAGTGAGACCCTGAGCAGAGAAAAGCAGCTACAGCATTCCTCAACTTCTATAGAACTGTGAGGTCATAAATGGGTAGGTTTTTTTCAGCAGCTGAGTTTGTGATGATTTATTACATTACCCTAAAAAACTAATATAGTCACTTTCTCTGATGAGTTCAGATTTATAGAAACCCTCTTAGAGATAAACCTGTGAGAACATGCCTTGTAATTCCAAGCAAGGGTATGTGGCTACTTTACAGGAATCTATAATGAAAGACCTTAACAAGAGTTTACTTAACTACTATATTACTACTGTCAGAGTCTCACCTAAAAGATGAGAATATTAGTTGTGCCAGTCACCAATCAATTATGGATAAAATGTCAGATGAGAAGTCATCACTAAGTGGATGGCCATATAGGGTTAGGGGTGTGGGTACTTGATGGAAGAAGTGAAAGAAAGGAATAGCCATCTCATAAGTAATAGGAAATACATTGATGCCTCCCATATGGAGATTTAAAGAATGGGTAAGTCAAGGTGCCTGGGAAGTTGTGTTGGCCAGTACCCAGGGTCTGAGGCACAAGTAGCTAAGGAGACAGAATAAGGCATGGGACATGACTTAAGAGTCCTATAAACAAGTTAACTAGTGTGGAATTGGAAACAAGTTCTTTGGAAGCTTGACTTTCTTGTGTGTGTCTTGTACTTTTTTATTTTCTTTGTGCTCTTCATTCATGTTTTTTCAAGTCTTTAAAAATTTCAACCTTTTACAACTGTGCTATGGGAAACCAGGCAATGAGGAAATTGTTCACACTCATGGCAGAGATTTAATAGGAAAATAGTGTTCCTCAGGAGGTCAGTCATGGTGGTTTAAGCTGGAAGAAAGGCTTCAGGAAAGTATTTCCTGTTAGGGGGCACTTCGGGTAGGTTTAAACTTAGTTAGTCTTAAACACCCCTGTGTGACTGATTTTTAATAAAAGGGTAGCATGAGGAAGCTTCTTTCTGGTAGTGGAATAGTTTTGTATCCTGATGGTGGTGGTAGTTACATGTCATAAAATTTCATTTTAAGTGCCTCCAAAAATGAATACACATAAAACTTGATAAAATCTGAATCAGATATATAGTTTGGATAATATTATTGTACTAATGTTAGTTTCCTAGTTTTCATAATGTACTGTGGTTGCATAAGATGTTTTTATTGGGGAAATCTGGATGAAGGGTACACAGGAAATGTCTACTGTTTTGTAACCTCTTATGAGTCTTAACTTATTTCAAAATTAAAAATCTTTAACTGAAAAAAGAACTGAACACCCCTAGACTTCTGACACCATCCCAAATATTGCTTCCTGAAGTTGATCCAGACTAGGAATTAAGTGAAAATTGTTTTTACACAAAGTTGTAACAACTAGGAAACACCCACTAAACCCCAACCCTATGACAGAATCACAAAGCACCTGGATATGAGAGACTGTACCTCAGGCTTCTATGTTAATGTCAGGGCTCCAAACACATTCTGAAGAAGTACTAACCATATCTCTCAATCCTCTAACTCGCTCTTCACTTTCAATCCCTAAGCCAGTCAACTCTCATCTGGGAACTTATACCCATAAGTAAGGAGCAGAGGGTGGTAAGGAAAGGTCAATAGCATTATTATTGAGCAAATTACAAGACAAAGCCCTCAGTCCTTTGATTTACCGTCCTGCTGGTACATGTTATACACCACATAGCTTTGCTTATTGTCATCTCTCTTCTAATCATCTGTGAGACTTGATAATATGATGCACTGTCCCAAAGGCTAGTACATGATGTAGAAACAATGAGAGACTCTTGTAGAAGAAGGTTCTGTCTGCACTAAGCAGCTGTTGATCAGGTTCATCATTACTTCCCTCCACTGAGAGAATGCAGGCACCCAACATATCAGCTTCCTATTTTACCATGTAAGCACAACAGTCCGTTTTTTTTTTCCTCAGGAGTACACATTTTCTTTCTCCCTATCTCCTTTTGTGTCTTCAAAAAAAAAATTTTGCTCTTCATCAAAATCCAGGCTCCAAGAGCCCCAGCAACCATGTCACTCACCCATGTCACTCTTTGTTTAAAACAAAGAGAAATGAAAATGTATTTTAGAGAAGGACAGGGGTGATATACGTAAGAACATTTTGCCTAGGCTAGTATTGTTGTAAGGTCGTTTTTAAAAACAGCTTGAGTTCTAAACTTAACCAGATGGAAATGTGCCTGCTGAGAGTTGGACCTAATTCAGAAAAGATCGTTAGCCAATAGATGAGGTATTTAGACCAGCATATGCCAAAAATGGTCAATCAAGTTGTCCCAAGTGTGACTCCCCCATAGCAGATGTCACTATCTCTTTAAAGGCTTTTGAGTGTCACCATTTAGCTTGGAGGTGGGTTTTATACATGCACACATAGACATAAATAAAATCTGGTCCTGTAGCCACCCTTCATTTTATAGCACTATGGACCTATCACTCTATCAATAAAGAGCACAAGCCTGCTCCTAGGGGTTTTAAATGAACACAGATTTTGCAAATCAAACAAAAGCTATGAACATACACAATTCCAAGCAACTATCCTTGCTTTTCTCATCTTTTCATGTTTCTCTATTGTAAAAGCAACAAAAATGTAATGCCATAATTGTCCACATTCTCATCACCTATTAAAGTCAATATTTTTATTTGTCCATGTTACCTTTTACTACTTGGCCTTTTTCTTATTGAAATTTTGACACTTTCAATCTTTTTTTATTGTACTTTAGGTTCTGGGGTACATGTGCAGATCATGCAGGATTGCTGCATAGGTACATACACGGCAAGGTGGTTTGTTGCCTTCATCACCCTCATCACCTATATCTGGTATTTCTCCCCACATTATCCCTTACCACTGTCCTAAACCCCCACTGTCCTTCCCCTAGTCCCCCCCAACTGACAGCAGTATGTGATGCTCCCCTGTCTGTGTCCATGTGTTCTAATTGTTCAACACCCATCTATAAGTGACACCATGCAGTGTTTGATTTTCTGTTCTTGTGTCAGTTTGCTGAGAATGATGGTTTCCAGATTCATCCATGTCCCTATGAAAGACACAAACTCATCATTTTTCATGGCTGTGTAGCATTCCATGGTGTATATGTGCCACATTTTCTTTATCCAGTCTAGGCGTATAGAAATGCTTGTGATTTCTGCACATTGATTTGGTATCCTGAGACTTTGCTGAAGTTGCTTATTAGTTTCAGAAGATTTTGGGCTGAGATGATGGGGTCTTCTAAATATACAATCATATCATCTGCAAATACAGACAATTTGGCTTCCTCTTTTCCTAACTGAATACCCTTTATTTCTTTTTCTTGCCTGATTGCTCTGGCTAGAACTTCCAATACTATATTGAATAGGAGTGGTGAGAGAGTGCATCCTTGTCTAGTACCAGATTTCAAAGGGAATGCATCCATTTTTTGTCCGTTCAGTATGATATTGGCTGTGGGTTTGCCATAAATACCTTTTATTATTTTGTGAAATGTTCCACTGATACCTAGTTTTTTGAGGGTTTTTAGCATAAAGAGCTGTTGAATTTTGTCAAAGGCCTTCTCTGCATCTATTGAGATAATCATGTGATTTTTGTCTTTGGTTCTGTTTATGTGATGGATTATGTTTATAGACTTGCATATGTTGAACCAGCCTTGCATCCCTGGAATGAAGCTTACCTAATCATGATGAATAAGCTTTTGATTTGCTGTTGCATTCTGTTTGCCAGTATTTTATTGAAGATTTTTGCGTCGATGTTCATCATGGATATTGGCCTGAAGTTTTCTTTTTTAGTTGCATCTCTGCCCAGTTTTGGTATTAGTGATGTTGGTCTCATAAAATGAGTTGGGGAGGATTCCTTCTTTTTGTATTGTTTGGAATAGCTTCAGAAGGAATGGTACCAGCTCCTCTTTGTATGCCTGGCAGAATTCAGCTGTAAACCCATCTGGACCTGGGCTTTTTTTTATTGGTAGGCTATTAATTGCTCTCTCAACTTCAGCCCTTGTAATTGGTCTATTCAGGGTTTCAACTTCTTCCTGGTTCAGTCTTGGGAAAGTGCAAGTGTCCAGGAATTTAACCATTTCTTCCAGATTTACTGGTTTGTGTGCATAGAGTTGTTTGTAGTAACTTCTTATGGTAGTTTGTATTTCTGTGGAATCAGTGGTGATGTCCCCTTTATCGTTTTTTATTGCACCTATTTGATTCTTCTCTCTTTTCTTTTTTATTAGTCTGGCTAGTGGTCTATCTATTTTGTTGATCTTCTCAAAAAACAAGCTACTGGATTTGTTGACTTTTTGAAGGGTTTTTTTGTGTCTGTATCTCCTTCAGTTCTGCTCTGATCTTAGTTATTTCTTGTCTTCTGCTAGCTTTCGAGTATTTTTTACCTTGCTCCTCTAACTCTTTCAATTTTTATGATAGAGTGTCGATTTTAGATCTTTCTTTGTGCCTCATGTGGGCATTTATTGCTATGAATTTCCCTCTAGACAGTGCTTTGAATGTGACCCAGAGATTCTGGTATGTTGTATCTTTGTTCTCGTTGGTTTCAAAGAACATCTTTATTTCTGCCTTCATTGCATTGTTTATCCAGTTGACGTTCAAGAGCCAATTGTTCATTTTCCATGAAGTTGTGCAGTTTGGAGTTAGTGTCTTGACCCTGAGTTTTAATTTGATTGCACTGTGGTCTGAGAGACTGTTTGTTATGATTTCTGTTCTTTTGCGTTTGCTGAGGAGTGATTTACTTCCAATTATGTGGTCAATTTTAGAGTATGTGTGATG
The DNA here is from genome assembly GCA_004027715.1 of Plecturocebus donacophilus. Lineage (NCBI taxonomy): Eukaryota > Metazoa > Chordata > Mammalia > Primates > Pitheciidae > Plecturocebus > Plecturocebus donacophilus. The sequence goes on along the minus strand of PVKP010019605.1, from coordinate 24,662 downwards.
TGGTGCTGAGAAGAATGTATATTCTGTGGATTTGTGGTTGAGAGTTCTGTAAATGTCTATTAAGTTCACTTGGTCCAGATCTGCATTCAAGTCCTCGATTTCCTTGTTGATTTTCTGTCTTATTTATCTGTCTAATTTTGACAGTGGAGTGTTAAAGTCTCCCACTATTATTGTGTGAGAGTCTATGTCTCTTTGTAGGTTGTTAAGGACTTGCTTTATATATCTGGGTGCTCCTGTTTTGGGTGCATATATATTTAGGATAGTTAGGTCTTCTTGTTGTATTGATCCTTTTACCATTATGTCATGCCCTTCTTTGTCTCTTTTGATTTTGGTTGGTTTAAAGTCCATTTTATCAGAGACTAAGATTGCCACCCCCAGTTTTTTTTTTTTTTTCTCTCCATTTGCTTGGTAAATCTTCTTCCATCCCTTTATTTTGAGTCTATTTGTGTCTGTGCACATGAGATGGGTTTCCTGAATACAGCACACTGATGGTTCTTGGCTTTTTATCCAACTTGTCAGTCTGTGTCTTTTGATTGGGGCACTTAGTCCATTTACATGTAAGGTTAATATTGTCATGTGTGAATTTGATCCTGCCATTTTATTACTGGTTGGTTATTTTGCCCTTTGGTTGGCATAATTTCTTCATTGTGTTGTTGGCCTTTACTATTAGGTTCTTTTTTGCAGTGGCTGATACTGGTTTTTCCTTTCTGCAGTTAGTGCTTCCCTCAGGAGCTCTTGTAGGGCAAGTCTGGTAGTGACAAAATCTCTCAGCAATTGTTTGTCTGTAAAGAATTTTATTTCTACATCACTTATGAAGCTTAGTTTGGCTGGATGTGAAATTCTAGGTTGAAAGTTCTTTTCTTTAAGGATGTCGAATATTGGTCCCCACTCTCTTCCGACTTTTAGGCTTTCTGCCAAGATCCACTGTGAGTCTGATGTGCTTCCTTTTTTGGGTGACCCGACCTTTCTCTCTGGCTGCCTTAGTATTTTTTCCTTCACTTCAGCCCTGGTAAATCTGATGATTATGTGCCTTGGGGTTGCTCTTCTAGAGGGATATTGTTGTGGTGTTCTCTGTATTTCCTGTATTTGAATGTTGGCATGTCTTGCAAGGTTGTGGAAGTTCTTCTGGATAGTATTCTGAAGAGTGTTTTCCAGCTTGGATTCATTCTCCCCATCACCTTCCAGTACATCAATCAAGCATATATTAGGTCTTTTCACATAATCCCATATTTCTTGAAGGCTTTGTTCATTTCTTTTCACTCTTTGTTCTCTTCTCTTGCCTTCTCATTTTGTTTCATTGAGTTTATCTTCAATCTCTTGTATCCTTTCTTCTGCTTGATCTATTTGGCTGTTGAAACTTGTGTATGCTTCATGAAGTTCTTATGCTGTGTTTTTCAGCTCCATCAAGTCGTTTATGTTCTTCTCTAAGATGGTTATTCTAGTTATCATTCCATCTAAGCTTTTTTCAAGGTTTTTAGTTTCTTTGCATTGGGTTAGAACATGTTCCTTTAACTCAGAGAAGTTTGTTATTATGCACCTTCTGAAGCCTGCTTCTGTCAATTCGTCAAATTCATTCCCCGTCCACCTTTGTTCCCTTGCTGGCGAGGAGTTGTGGTCTCTTGGTGGGGGAGAGGCATTTTAGTTTTTGATGGTTTCATTCTTCTTGTGCTGGTTTTTTTCCCATCTCATTGGGTTTATATAATTTTGATCTCAGGTAGCTGTTTGGGGAGGCGGCCTTTCCTTTGTCTGCCTGCAGAGGCGCTGCTGGGCTGCAACAGGTTCAGTGGAGCTGCTGCATCTTTTATTTACTCAGGAAAATTAGGCTGGCTTCTGCAATGGCGCTGCCCCTCCGCCGGCCGAGCTGGATTGTTCCTGGTCGCTCTCTAGGTGTGAAACTCTGGCATGAGAATTTTTTTCAGTCTGCTGGGCTTTGTGCGGGGTGCCGGGGGGTGGGGGGACCCATCCTGCCATATGGGCTGTTTCCTTGTTTTTAGTTTCCCTTCCCTCTGGGAGGAGGGTAGATCCATCCAGCCTGCTTTCAGGCTTTCACATCAGCCATGGCTTCTGCCTAGATCTATGCTTACAGCCCCAGCGCCAGCTGAAGTTGCTGTTCTGCCCTGTTGAGGCAGCTCACTGAGGCTTTTCAGCCCAGCAATCATGTCCCGTTCTGTGGATTGTAGAGGGCTTGGGTGGAGCACTCTATCCGAACTGAAGTCCCAGAGGGGGAGATCCCCCGGTCCCCCGGTCAGTTGCAGACACCTCCTGGGTGGAGCAATGCACCACCTTGCCTCAACTTGCCCTATTTGGTTTATACCCACTGTCCAACTAGACCCACAATATGAACCTGGTACCTCGTTTGGAGTTGTGGAGACTACTCTATTTCTGCATCTCTCCTTGGGAGCTGCTTTCCGGAGCTGCCTCTTATTCGGCCATCTTGGGATCCCCTCAGGACTGTATATTGACATTTTCAATTTTTAAAAATATAGATCAGAAATGGAACTTTGCCCTTCTAAAAATAGACACACCCTGAGAAGATTCTGTTTTCCCAAACCTGGAAAAGTAAAGAGATACTCTAAATGCAATGATGACCATTACAGTGCTCTATAGTTCAAAAGCCCTTTTATATCCATTTTCTCACTACATCCTTATGACAAGCCTATAAGGCAGGCAGGGCTCTAGGAAACTGACAAAAGTATAGGTTCTTTTACCATCCCCTCTCCCTAGCTAAACCAGAATGAAAGCCCCTCCTGTACAGAAGGTCAGTTTGAAGAGCTTCAGACGCACAGAGGAGGTTGAAGATTCTTCTAAGTGAAGTGAATGACATTTGAACTGGATTTTAAAGAATGGGCAACACTTGGACTTGTAGAAATGGCAAGAGAAGGAACAGAAGATATCACAGCCAAGGCAACAAATGAGGAAAGCATGTGGCATATTAGGCAAACTATTTTCTGGAGTGCAAAATACATGAATATAAATTGTGGGAAACAAGGCTAAGAGATAGGCTAGTATCAGATCATGGAAGGTCTTAAAAGTCATATTTAAAAGTTTAAATTGCTTTTAGTAGGCAATATGGCTTTTAGAAGGAAAAATATGCCAGAGATTCTCTGCATTATTTAGGTTCTATTACCCTCTAATTATGTCACCTTGAGCAAGTTAACCTCTCTGTGTTCCAGTTTTCTTATCTGTAAAATGGGTATTATAGCACCTATTCTAGAGTATTATTGTGAATATTAAATGAGATAATACATGTCAAGCACTTAGGACAGTATCTGTCACACAGTAGCAACTTGTAAGTGCTAGCTGTTGATATTATTATCTTAATTTATCTCCGTTGTCAGGCTCCATTTCCTAAACTGTAAAATGAGGAAGCTGGACTACATCAATTTACTTTCTAAATTCTTTAGACATCTTCGACACTGTTTATCTTCTTGCTCCCTCCTGTACTATGCTATCCCCAAACCCTACCTCTAAGCTAGTGGAAATTTTATCATTTTATAAAGAGAGAGAGAGATTAGAGGAGGTGATTACAAGAACCTTGAATATTTCATCCAGATGATATAACTAAAAGCCTTTAGCCAAGAATTTGCAAGCTTCCTTTAGGATAATCACAATCCCAATTTATAAAGAATACAATCAATTTGTACAACAACAGAACCCAACAATATTTACAAACTATACACCTGATAGGAGGTTAATATCTAAAATTTGTAAAAAATAAAAATAAAAAATAAAAAACAAAAAAAGAAAACACAAAGAACTCAATAGTAAGAAAACAGGCCAATTTAAAAATGGGAAAAGGACCTGCATAGACATTTCTCTAAAGAAGACATACAAATGGCCAACAGGTATATGAAAAAATGGTCAACATCACTAATCATCAAAGGAAATGCAAATTAAAATCACATTGAGCATGGACACAGAGGGAGGAAGAACACACACTGGGGCCTGTCATGGGGGCCTGAGGGATGGAGAACATCAGGATAAATATTAATAGAATGCCATGCTTATTACCTAGAAGATGGTTTAATAGGTGCAGCAAACCACCATGGCACATGTTTACCTATGTAACAAACCTGCAGGTCCTGCACATGTAGCACAGAACATAAGATAAAATTAAATTAAACTTAAAAGAAAACACAATAAGCTATCACCTCATAGCTGTTAGGATGGCTATAATAAAAAAGATGAACTATAACAAATATCAGTGATGATGTGGAGAGAAAAGGAAACACTTGCATGCTTTTGGTAGGAATGCAAATTAGTATAGCCATTATTGACAATGTTATAAAAGTTCCTCAAAAACTTAAAAATGGAACTACCATATGATCCAGCAATCTCAGTCACGAAATTATAGCCAAAGGAAATGAAATCAGTATGCTGAAGAGATATTAGCCAAAGGAAATGAAATCAGTATGTTGAAGAGATATCTGCACTCCCACGTTCATTGCAATATTATTCGCAATAGCCAAGATATAGAATCAACCTATGTGTCCATCAATTGTATATATATGTAGAATTTCATTGTATATGATATACATATATACGTACATATATATGTATGTATGTGATGATAGTTCCTGGGAGCTGAGGGGAGCAGGGGAATGGGGAGATGTTGGTCAAATGCTGTAAAATTTTAATTTAACAGAATTAATAAGTTCTAGGGATCTAATGCACAGCATGATGAGTATAGTCAATGATGTATTGTATACTTGATAATTGCCAAGAACATAGATCTTAAATTCTCATCACATCAAAAAAAAAATAGGACAGATGAGGAAATGAAGGCATAGAGAGGGAAATGTAGCTTGTTAGTGATAGAACTACTACTCAAACCCAAGTTTCCAATACTGTCCTTGTCCTTACCATCACAAATCACCATCTTGATTCCATCACTTAGAGCAGTGGTCTCCAACATTTTTGGCACCAGGGACTGGTTTCATGGAAGACAGTTTTTTCATGGAAGGAAGCAGGGGAGGTGGGGAATGGATTCAGAATGAAACTGTTCCACCTCAGATCATCAGACACTAAATTCTCATAAGGAGCACACAACCTAGATCACTAACATGTGCAGTTCACAATAGAGTTCTTGCTCCTATGAGAATCTAATGCCGCCACTGATCTGATAGGAGGTGGAGCTCACTCTCCCACTGCTCACATTCTGCTGCATGGCCCAGTTTCTAACAAGCCACAGTTCTGTACCCTTCCATGGCCTGGGAGCTGGTGACTCCTTATTTAGAAAACTAGAAACCTGTTAATCTTCCCAGTTTCATTCAAAGAGGCAGAATGAACCTGCCAGAAAAATGACAGATCATTTGGCTCTCTGTAGAAATAATAACGATATGTAACAACAGAACTTTGTGGGAAATCAGTTAAAACCATTACAAAATGTGAGACCTCACCTTATGTGAGAACATTCTGCCCTTCCCAATTTGCATGGAAAACTAAAGATGGACCTGAGCTCTTTTTGTTACAAACAAGTAAGAGGCAGAAATATTCTGAATCTTTAGTTAAGATATATGGATTAATACTTTAAATGACTAAAGAATCTTTGCTCTATCCCAAAAATGTTTCAAGACATTAGGAAAAATTGACCACACTTTGTGTTAATCTATTTGCACTCAGCACATTAGGCCTTGCACTAAAGTTGTGTTTTTTTTATCTCACAGATCACTGCACTATAGGCTCCTTGAGGGCAGACAGGACATTTTTCTCATTTGAGTCCTCTATAGAATGAATTTGCCTTGGACTTTGCACATAATGCACACTGGATTAATAACTACATGTTCTGTGACTTAATCAGCTTTTACTGGTTATAACTTAAACCCATGATTTTCATTGTGCTTCCTATTTTCATTAAGTGAAATGAGAAGGCCATATTGCCCCCTCCCATAGTGAAATATTAATCATAGAGTAAAATTAAGTTTGTAAATCTAAGTGGACACCTAAAATCTCTAGCAACCCTCATTGGGTTACATCTGTGACCTTTAAAAGTCTGTGCCCTTCATATACACCATGGAATATTACATAGCCATAAAAAAGAATGAGTTAATGTCCTTTACAGGAACATGGATGAAGCTGGAAACCATCATTCTCAGAAAAGTAACACAGGAACAGAAAACCAAACACCACATGTTCTCACTCATAAGTGGGAATTGAACAATGAGGACACTTGGACACAGAGAGGGGAATATCACACACTGGGGCCTGTTGCATGGTGGGGGACAAGGGAAGGGAGAGCATTAGGATAAATTACCTAATGCAAGTGGGGCTTAAAACCTAGATGATGGGTTGATGTGTGCAGCAAACCACCATGCCACATGTATACCTAAGTAACGCACCTGCAAGTTCTGCACATATAGCCCAGACCTTGAAGTATAATAAAAAAAATAAAAAATAAGTCTCTGCCCTTTTCTGTTTATCTCTTTACGTAAGAACAAGAAACAAAGTCATATGGAAAAAATTTTAATGAATGTTTTTAACTGAAAGAGCTCTACATGGTAACAAATTCAAGCAGCTCCAAATGTTAATGATCATTTTTGGTATTCACCCTAATAATAAGAATTATTGATCACATTATTTGAAAAAAGTTGTTTCACACAATCCTTATTACAATTCATTTTATAGCTGGTGAAACGGTTTCAATTACTTTTAGGAGTTTGTCTAAGGTCATGAGGGATCTGAATCCCCAAGACCAACTGATAACAGAGCCAGTAACCTTCACTAACTTTGTTATGCTCCTCTCAAAGCCTTGTTTGAGGTTTTCTATACCTGAGAGAAAGTCACCATGTGGGGAAACTGGCCCTGAAAGAAATCATAAGATAAGGAATGATTTTTAAAGAAAACTGCATCCACATTGTATGCAAAGGGATTGTAGCTTTAAATTATAAACAGTTCAAAAATCCTTGATTACATAAAAAGAGACCAATAGTTTTCTTCCTTCAAAAGGACATTTGCTAGATGTACTTAGTTTCGGATCTCATGCTCATTTTTTCAATACAGGGTACTCTTCGTACTTTTTTATTTGTACTGAGAATTATTACTACTTTATCAGAAAAGGACCTGTTTTTCCCCTTTAACTCTGTCATTTTAAATGAGTTCCTGCATTATTAAGTGTGTGTTTTAAAATTTGTCATTTGGTCCCAATTCTTCCTATTATAGAAGCCATTTCTGTTTTTGTAATTTTTGAAAGGCATGGAAAATGTGATGTGCTTAACAAATGTGCTTCGTGGTTAAGGCACATTTCATTTAAAGTGAGTATATTCAAATCACCAGTTAGGAGGACTTGATTTTATAGAACTATAAAATATTGGCATTGAAAGGGAAATTAGAGGTCATGAGACCGACCCTGCATCTGACTCATGAATCGGATTATTAACTACAACATCTCTGATATTTTTCTCGGAAAAGTGCTTCCTTGTTTGCTATAGCCTTAATGCAGGTTCTTCAACTCAGCAGTAGATTTAGGCTTCATTTTAGAAGGTACATAATAGTACAATTTAAAGCAATGACTCATATTTTCACTCTTCAGATTAATTTTGCATCTACGTAAGGAAACTAAATAATGATTTCTTAAATTTGCCAGAGCTAATTGAAGTAGATACTTGGGAAGTCATTTACTACTCAGTTGGCTAGTCATGAATATTGGTGAGTCATTTTTTTGCCAGACTGTATTTAAAAAGAAAATGAAGGTGTTTTATGTTAAGAAAAATGACCAACTTATTCCGGAAATTTTTCCTTTGCTAAAACATATATGATTATTTTAAAAAGACATTAATATAAACTTTCAAATTGTTTACTTAGTGATAAGTATATGTGTAGTAACTATAATTTTAAATAAAAATCCAGTCCCTTTTCATCCAAACACTAAAAGTATTTTACTTAAAGAAGTGAGTTTTCATCTTCAACTTCCTATTTGTTTGTACATTTGAAAAGAAAGACTAGTATTATATTTTATATATTTCAAAATTCTTCTCAGTTCAAAATGAATTTGTCTAATGGGAGAAAACATTCCCCCTTTATCTGTACAGGAAGTGTCTTGTATTAAAATCAAGATTCATCACTGTGGGTATCTGAATCCATGTGTTTATAAGGTTTCTAGTCATTTGCAGTGCCATTTTGCTGACTGGCTAAACAGCAAGATTGTATTGCTGAAGGACTGATCATTGACACATATTTTCTGAATGCCTGTTTGTATCAAGTGCCTTGCAAGGGGTTGGAAATACAAAGATTATTCCACCCCTGAATGAGTTCCTAACCTTAAGTATAGTGGAGGAGCCAGCGATGTTTAAATGAAAGCAATAATAGTACAATATAAAGAACGTAGAGGGCAAATTGACTGCCTCTGCCTTAGGATGTCAGAGATGTCTTCACAAAGGAACTGACTTATGAATTAGACTGATGGATAAATAGGAGCTTACCAGTCAGAGAGAGTAGAAAGACATTCCAAGCAAAGAGAACAAAATGTGCAAACATATAAGACTATGACTGATCATGGCCTATTCGAGATATTTTAAGAAGGTTAGTGTGATTAAAGGGCGCATGTGTGGAAATTAAGTGGAAGGAGATGAGGCTGAAAGAATGGATCAGAGAAGATGCTTCCCTGTAGGTTTTGAGATGCCATTAATGTTTTCTAGCAAGGGAAAAATAGGATCAATACAATATGTTAATCATACAATATGTATAGCAAGGAAAAATACAATAAAAATGTATTTTTTTAAAGATCACAACAGCTGTGCTATGAAAGATTAGAGTCAACAAGACTGAGAGTAGAGAAACTGGTGAGGCTTCCACAATGGTAAAGAATTAGGGTTTGACCTAGAGCAGTAGAAGTCGTAAGAAAAGGCAGAGCAGTATATTCATGCGAGATTTTTTACACAAAGTAGATTTGGACCAGGGAGATGAGAGAGGCAAGGGTGACTCAGATTTCCAGGGAATAGAAGGAATTGCATGGAAGGTAAAAAGTTCGGATTGAGTGCCCATAGAATAGGTGGATAGAGAGAACGTATTGGCATATTTCTTTGGTTTGGAAACATATTCCACATAGTGTTATGCCAAGATGCCTGTGGACATTTATGTCAAATTCTCTTTCAGCTTTGACTAGCACCGAGTGTTGAAAAATCTCTCAGAGAAAGACAGAGCTGCATACTCCAGTGTGAAGGAACTTTGTAAATCTTTAAGACTTGTTGATCTGATCTGCTGAGAACACTTTTCCAAGGTATTTTACTCTAGGTAATTAGAAACTATCATTTATATACCACATGAGTCTCAGAAGGCATTCAATGCACATACATTGATTCCCAGGTACTTATCAGATATGTGCCTTCTTTCTTTCTTTTTAATTCTCAAGGCTTTTTAAAAAAAAGTATTTATTTATTTTATTTTATTATTGTACTTCAGGTTCTGGAGTACATGCGGAGATCATGCAGGATTGTTGCATAGGTACATACATGGCAATGTGGTTGGCTGTCTCCATCCCCCTGTCACCTATATTTGGCATTTCTCCCCATGTTATTCCTCCCCAATCTCCCCAACCTCTGCTGTCCCTCCTTTATTTCCCCACCAACAGACCCCAGTGTGTGATGCTGTCTTCCCTGTGTCCATGTGTTCTCATTGTTCAACACCACCTATGAGTGAGAACATGCAGTGTTTGATTTTCTGTTCTTGTGTCAGTTTTCTGAGAATGATGGTTTCCAGATTCATCCATGTCCCTACAAAGGACACGAACTCATCTTTTTTTATGACTGCATAGTATTCCATAGTGCATATGTGCCACATTTTCTTTGTCCAGTCTATCATTGATGGGCGTTTGGGTTGGTTCCAGGTCTTTGCTATTGTAAACAGTGCCACAATGAACATACATGTGCTTGTGTCTTTATAATAGAATGATTTCTAATCCTTTGGATATATACCCAGTAATGGGATTGCTGGGTCAAATGGAATTTCTATTTCTAGGTCCTTGAGGAATCACCACACTGTCTTCAACAATGATTGAACTAATTTACCCTCCCACCAACAGTGTAAAAGTGTTCCTATTTCTCCACATCCTTTCCAGAATCTCTTGTTTTCAGATTTTTAAATGATCACCATTCTAACTGGTATGAGGTGGTATCTCAATGTGGATTTTATTTGCCTTTCTCTAATGGCCAGTGAAAATGAGCATTCATATATTTGTTGGCCTCATATATGTCTTCTTTTGAAAAGTGTCTGTTCATATCCTTTGCCCACTTTTGAATGGGTTTCTTTGTTTTTTTTCCTTGTAAATCGTTTTAGTTCTTCATAGATTCTGGATATTAGCCCCTTGTCAGATGGGTAGATTGAAATTTTTTTCCCATTCTGTTGGTGGCTGGTTCACTCTAATGATTGTTTCTTTTGCTATACAGAAGCTCTGGAGTTTAATTAGATCGCATTTGTCTATTTTGGCGTTTGTTGCCAATGCTTTTGGAGTTTTAGTCTTAAAGTCCTTGCCTATGCCTATGTCATGAATGGTTTTGCCTAGGTTTTCTTCTAGGGTTGTCATGATGTTAGGTCTTATGTTTAAGTCTTTAATCCATCTGGAGTTAATTTTAATGTAAGGTGTCAGTAAGGGGTCCAGTTTATGTTTTCTGCACATGGCTAGCCAGTTTTCCCCACACCATTTATTAAACAGGGAATTCTTTCCTCATTGCTTGTTTTTGTCAGGTTTGTCAAGCATCAGATGGTTGTAGATGTGTGGCTTTACCTCCAAGGCCTCTGTTCTGTTCCATTGGTCTGTATCTCTGTTTTGGTACCAATACCATGCTGTTTTGATTACTGTAGCCTTGTAGGGTAGTTTGAAGTCAGGTAGTGTGATGCCTCCAGCTTTATTCTTTTTGTTTAGGATTGTCTTGGCTATGCGGGCTCTGTTTTGGTTCCATATGAAGTTTAAGGTAGTTTTTTCCAGTTCTGTGAAGAGGGTCATTGGCAGCTTGATGGGAATACCGTTGAATCTATAAATTACTTTGGGCACTATGGCCATTTTCACAATACTTATTCTTCCTAACCATGAGCATGGAATGTTTTTCCATCTGTTTGTGTCCACTCTTATTTTCTTGAGCAGTGGTTTGTAGTTCTCCTTGAAGAGGTCCTTTACTTTCTTTCTTAGTTGTATTCCTAGGTATTTTATTCTCTTTGTAACAATTGTGAATGGGAATTTGCTCTTGATTTGGCTCTCTGTTAGTCTGTTATTTGTATAAAGGAATGCTTCTTCCTGGTTTAGGCTTGAGAGGGTGCAAGTGTCCAGGAAGTCATCCATTTCTTCCAGGTTTTTTGGTTTATGTGCATAGAGTTGTTTGTAGTAATCTCTGATGATAGTTTGTATTTCTGTGGAATTGGTGGTGATATCCCCTTTATCATTTTTTATTGCATTATTTGATTCTTCTTTCCTTTCTCTTTTATTAATCTGGCTAGCAGTCTATTTTGCTGATCTTTTTGAAAAAACAGCTCCTGGATTTACTGATTTTTTAAGGGTTTTTTTGTATCTCTGTCTCCTTCATTTCTGCTCTGATCTTAGTTGTTTCTTGTCTTCTGCTCGCTTTTGAGGTTTTTTTGATATTGCACCACTAGCTCTTTCAATTTTGATGATAGGGTGTCAATTTTAGATCTTTCCTCAATTCTTATGTGGACATTTGTTGCTATAAATTTCCCTCCAGACACTGCTTTGAATGTGTCCCAAAGATTCTGATACGTTGTGTATTTGCTCTCATTGGTTTTGAAGAACATCTTTATTTCTGCCTTCATTTCATTGTTTATTCAGTTGACATTCAGGAGCCAGTTGTTCGATTCTAACCATGAAGTTGTATGATCCTAAGTTAGTTTCTTAATCCTGAGTTCTAATGTGATTGCACTGTGGTCTGAGAGACTATTTGTTATGATTTCCATTCTTCTGCATTTGCTGAGGAGTGATTTACTTCCAATTATGTCGTCAATTTTAGAGTAGGTGCAATGTGGTGCTGAGAAGAATGTATATTTTGTGGATTTGCGGTGGAGAGTTCTGTAGATGTCTGTTAGGTCTGCTTGGTCCAGATCTGAGTTCAAGTCTTGGATATCCTTGTTAATTTTATGTCTTGTTGATCTGTATAATACTGATAGTGTAGTGTTAAGGTCTCCCACTATTATTGTGTGGGAGTCTAAGTCTCTTTGTAGGTCTTTAAGAACTTGCTTTATGTATCTGGGTACTCCTGTATTGGGTGTGTATATATTTAGGATCGTTAGGTCTTCTTATTGCATTGATCCTTTTACCATTATGTAATGCTCTTATTTGTCTCTTTTGATCTTTGTTGGTTTAAAGTCCATTTTATCAGAGACTAGGACTGCAACTCCTGCTTTTTTTTGCTCTCCATTTGCTTGATAAATCTTCCTCTATCCCCTTATTTCGAGCCTATGTGTGTCCTTGCACCTGAGATGCATTTGCTGAATACAGCACACTGATGGGTCTTGACTTTTTATCCAATTTGCCAGTCTGTGTCTTTTTAGGGTTTCTGGAATGTAAGATCATGCCATCTGTGTCATCCAGGAGATGCTTTTTTTAAAAGATCAACAAAATAGATATACTGCTAGGCAAACTAATAAAGAAGAAATGAGAGAAGAATCAAATAGATGCAATGATAAAGGGGATATCACCACTAATCCCACAGAAATACATACTATCATCTGAGAATACTACAAAAACCTCTGTGCAAATAAACCAGAAAATCTATAAGAAATGGATAAATTCTTGGACGCTTACACCCTTCCAAGACTAAACCAGGAAGAAGTTGAATCCCTGAATAAACCAATAACAAGGTCTGAAATTGAGACAGCAATTAATAGCCTACCAACCAAAAAAAAGTCCAGGACCAGACAGGTTCACAGTCGAATTCTACCAGAAGTACAAAGAGAAGCTGGTACCACTCCTTCTGAAACAATTCCAAACAATACAAAAAGAGGGAGTCCTTCCCAAATCATTTTATGAGACCAACGTCATCCTGATGCCAAAACCTGGAAGAGACAACTAAAAAAGAAAATTTCAGTCCAATATCCATGATGAATAGCAATGCAAAAATCCTCAATAAAGTACTGGCAAACTGAATCCAACAGCACAACAAAAAGCTTATCCATCATTATCAAGTCATCTTCATCCCTTGGATGCAAGGCTGGTGCAACATATGCAAATTTATAAATGTAATTCATCACATAAACAGAACCAAAGACAAAAACCACATGATTATTTCAATAGATGCAGAGAATGCCTTCGACAAAATTCAACACCCCTTCATGCTCAAAACTCTCAATAAACCAGGTATTGATGGAACATATCTCAAAATAATAAGACCTATTTATGACAAATCCACAGCCAATTTCATAGTGAGTGAGCAAAAGACTGGAAGCATTCCCTTTGAAAACTGGCACAAGACGAGGATGCCCTCTCTCACCACTCCTATTCAACATAGTATTGGAAGTTCTGGCCAGAGCAATTAGGCCAGAAAAAGAAATAAATTATATTCAATTAGGAAAAGAGGAAGTCAAATTGTTTCTATTTGCGGACAACATGATTGTATATTTAGAAAACCCCATCATCTCCTTAAGCTGTTAAGCAACTTCAACAAAGTCTCAGAACACGAAATAAATGTGCAAAAATCACGAGCATTCCTATATACCAATAACAGACTTAAAAAGAGCCAAATCAAGAACAAACTGCCATTCACAATTGCTACAAAGAGAATAAAATACATAGGAATACAATTTGCAGGAGATGTTAAGGACCTTTTCAAGGAGAACTACAAACAACCATTCAAGGAAATAGGACACAAACAGATTGAAAAACATTCCATGTTCATGGATAGGAAGAATCAATACTGTGAAAATGGCCATACTGCCAAAAGTAATTTATAAATTCAATGCTATCCTCATCAAGCTAACCATTTACTTTCTTCACAGAAATGGAAACAAACACCTTAAATTTAATATGTAACCAAAAAAGAGCTGGCATAGCTAAGACAATAATAAGCAAAAAACACAAACAAACCTGGAGGCATCATGCTACCTGACTTCAAACTATACTACAAGGCTACAGTAATCAAAAGAGCATGGTACTGGTACCAAACTGATATAGACCAGTGGAACAGAACAGAGGCCTCAGAGATAACACCACACATCTACAACCATCTGATCTTTGACAAATCTGACAAAAACAAGCAATGGGGAAAGGATTCCCTAGTTAATAAATTGTGTTGGGAAAACTGTCTAGCCACATGCAGAAAACTGAAACTAGATCCCTTCCTTACACCTTATACAAAAATTAACTCAAGATGGATTAAAGATTTAAACATAAGACCTAACACCATGACAACCCTAGAAGAAAACCTGGGCAATACCATTCAGGACATAGGCATGGGCAAGTACTTCATAACAAAAACACCAAAAGCAATGGCAACAAAAGCCAAAATTGACACATGGGATCTAATTAAACTAAAGAGCTTCTGCACAGCAAAAGAAACTATCATTAGAGTGAACTGACAACCAACAGAATGGGAAAAAATATTTGCCATCTACCCATCTGACAAAAGGCTAATATCCAGAATCTACAAAGAACTTAAATTTACAAGAAAAAAAAAAAAACATCAAAAAGTGGGTGAAGGATATGAACAGACACTTTTCAAAAGGAGATATTTATTCAGCCAGCAAACATAGGAAAAAAAGCTCATCATCACTGATCATTAGGGAAATATAAATCAAAATCACAATGAGATATCGCCTCATGCCAGTTAGAATGGCAATCATTAAAATATCAGGAGACAGCAGATGCTGGAGAGGATGTGGAGAAATAGGAATGCTTTTACACTGTTGGTGGGGGTGTAAATTTGTTCAAGCATTGTAGAAGACAGTGTGGTGATTCCTCAAGGATCTCGATCTAGAAATACCATTTGACCCAGGAATTCTATTACTGGATATATACCCAAAAGCTTATAAATCATTCTATTATAATGACACATGCACACATATATTTATTGTGGCACTGTTCACAATAGCAAAGACTTGGAACCAACCCAAATGCCCATCAATGATAGGCTGCATAAAGAAAATGTGACACATATACACCATGAAATACTATGCAGGCACAGAAAAGATGAGTTTATGTATTTGCAGGGACATGGATGAAGCTGGAAACCATCATTCTCAGCAAACTGACACAAGAACAGAAAACCAAACACCACATGTTCTTACTCATAAGTGGAAGTTGAGCAATGAGAACACATAGACAGAAATAGGGGAACATCACACACTGGGGTCTGTTGGGGCAGTAGGGGAGGGATAGCAGGGGAGTGGGTGGCTAGGGGAGGTATGGCATTAGGAGAAATACCTAATGTAGTTGATGGGATGATGGATGCAGCAAACCGTCATGGCATGTGTATACCTATGTAACAAACCTATACATTCTGTGCATGTACCCCAGAAATTAAAATATAATAACAATAAAAATTTACAAACTGATTATAAAATTAATAAGAAAATTCAAGAATCTGAAACATTTTTGAAAAAGAAAAATGTTGGATGATACACACTTCCTGATTTTAAAATTTACTACAGCGATACAGTAATCAAGACGGTGTGGTACTGGTTTAAAGACAGAAATTTAAATTAGTGGAATACATTTGAGAGTCATTTGCTTTTCAATAAGCAAATAAACCAAGACAATTTTATGGAGGAACAGATAGTGTTCTCAACACATGGAACTAGGACAATTGGATATCCATCTGCAAAATAATGTGGTTGGATGCCTACCTCACCCAATATAAAAACATTAAGTCCAATTGATCATAGACTTACATGTAAGTGCTGAAGCTATAAAACTATTAGAAGAAAACATACAAATAAATCTTTATGACCTTAGATTAGACAATAGTTTCTGAGATATGACATCAATAGTACAAGGGAAGAAAGCAGAAATAGATAAATTGGACTTCACAAAAATTAATGTATTTTGTGTGTCATCAAGAAAGTAAAATGACAACCTAAAGAATAGAAGAGGCTGGGTGCGGTGGCTCATGCTTGTAATCCTAGTACTTAGGGAGGCTGAGGCAGGCAGATCATGAGGTCAGGAGTTTGAGACCAGCCTGGCCAATATGGTGAAACCCCATCTCTACTAAAAATACAAAAATTAGCCAGGCTTGGTGGTGCATGCCTGTAGTCCCAGCTACTCAAGAGGCTGAGGCAGGCGAATCACTTGAACCTGGGAGGCAGAGGTTGCAGTGAGCTGAGATAGCGCCACTGCACTCCAGCCTGGGTGACAGAGCAAGACTCCATCTCAAAAAAAAAAAAAAGAAAATATTGGCAAATCACATTTTTGCCAAAAGTGTTTAATGTAGAATATATAAGAACTCTTACAGCTCAATAATAAAAAGAAATAACTCAATTAAAATGCAAAAGGAATCTGAATAAACATTTTTCCAGAGAACATATACAAATGGCCAATAAATACATAAAAAGATGCTCAACATCATTATCCACTAAGGAAATGAAAATTAGAACCACAATGATCTACCGTTTCACACCCCCTAGGATGTCTATAATAAAAAAAGGGCAGAGGGGAGGGGCCAAGATGGCAGACTAGAAGCAGTTCCTGTGCACTGCTCTCATGGAGAGGAAACAATAGGGCTAGTGAATACTAACCCTGCAGGACAATCATCTGAGATACCAAGCTGGGATCCATCAGGGTAGCAGGGAAACACAGACAGCAGAGAGAAGTGAAGCTTGGCACCAGCCTTTCTGGGTTCAGCATGGGGCCAGGAGAACCTCTCCAACATGTGAAAGGGTGAGTGAGTGAAATACCCTTGTGGGATTCCCACTGTCAACAGAGACCTGTGCAAGACTGGGAATGGGAGAATTCCCATCACCCTCTGCACCTCTCCCCACTACACTTCTAGACTGAGCCAGAGAGCCATCTAGACATTTTGCGGGGGAAACTCCTGAGTCCAGGGGGACCTCTAAAAGCCTTGGGCCATGGAGCAGACCAGCACCAGTGTCATAGACCCAGTAGAGGCTGCAGTTGCCATGCTGGGAGCAGGAAGATTATTCCACACTCCCTCACCAGATGGGGCTTGGAACCAGCTTCTGGCCCAGTGATTCCACTTCTGCCTGAACTCATCTAGCACTTTTTGTTGTCTTGGGATGTATCCAAATGTCAGAGAGGGTGACCACACCCAACCCTGCCACTGGTAGCCAGGTATACAATGTCTGTTAGAGCTTCTGTCCCATCAGTCTCACTTCTCTGTGAACTCAGCTGGTAGTTGCAGGCTCCTGCTGTCACAGGAAGCACCTGGACAGCAGGGCATGTGACCTCACTGACCCCCAACACTGGTAACCAAATAATTAATGTCTGCTAATCCTTCTAGCCCAGTGATCTCTCTTCTGTCTAAGTCCAGCTAGCATGCTTGGCCTCCTGTTATCCTGGAAAACACCCAGATGGCAGGGAAGATGACCCCATCCATCCCCACTGCTGGTAGACAGGAAGGCAATGCTAGCTAGAGCTTCCAACCCAGCAGTCTCAATTCTATCTGAATTTAGCTGGTGGGCACATCCTCTTGTTGTCATGAGAAACACCTGGACAGCAAAGTTAGTGACTCCACCTACCCTTGCCTCTCATAGCCAGGTGAGCCTTGTCTGCTAGAGCTTCCAGTCTAGAGGTTCTATTTCTGCCTGGATTTGCTGAAGGGCACTGCCTCCTGTTGCCCTGGAAACACTCAGCCAACATCTCAGGCAACTCAACCTAACCCTGCCTCTTGTAACCAGATGGACCACACCTACAAGAGCTTCCAGTCCAAGGTTCCCCCTTCTGTCTGAACTCTGCAAGCAGGCACAACCCCATGTTCCCCCATAGGAAGCACTCAGATAGCAGCAAATCAGCACTGACATGGCAAGGATATAGCATGTCTGCTAATAGCAGATCCTACCAAAAGGAGCACTGTTGACCAGAACACCCAACAAAAGAAATATGGACATGCAGACAGTGGAAGGGGACTCCTCCAAGATCTAGGAACACACTATAATCAAAGCCAGTTGACTGAACCCAGTTTATATGGCAATCAAACACTCAAGGATATCAAAGAAATTAAAAGAAAAAAACCCATCCTAAGGACAACTTTAAAGATTGAAGGAGCATCAGCCCACACAGATGAGGAAAATATAAAGCAACCAAGCAAACAAGTCTGCATAATAACCAGCTAATAATATGATGACAGAATTAAATCCACATTTATTAATATTGATAAATATTAATAAACGTACTAAATGCCCAAGTTACAGAGTGGCAAGTTGGATAAAGAAACAAAACCCAATGATATGCTTTCTTCAAGAGGCTCATCTCACATGCAGTGAAACCCATAGCCTCAAAGTAAATGCATGGAGAAAAATATACCAAGCAAATGGAAAACAAAAAAAAAGCAGGGTTCATTATTCTGATTTCAGAAAAAAAAAATAGTCCTAAAACCAACAACCATCAAAAAAGACAAAGAAGGGCATAATGGTTAAGGGCTCAATTTAACAAGAAGACTTAGATACCCTAAATATATATGCACCCAACACAGGAGCACCCAGATTCATAAAACAAGTTCTTGGAGAACCACAAAGAGACTTAGATAACCACACAATAATATTAAGAGGCTTTAACATTCCATTGACAGTATTAGATCATCAAGGCAGAAAAACTAACAGTTATTTGGGACCTGAACTCAACATTTGACCAAATGGGCCCAGTAGATATCTATAGATCTCTCCACACAAAACAACAGAATATACATCCTTCTTATCTGCACATCCCACATACTTTAAAATCAATTACACAATCAGCCATTTAAAAAAAAAACTCAGAAAATTTCAAAAAGATTAAAATTATACCAAGCATACTCTCCAACCACAGTGCAATAAAAATAAAAAGGAATACTTAGAAAATCACTTAACACCATACAATTACATGGAAATTAAACAAATGACTTTTGGGTAAACAATAAAATTAGGCAAAAAATCAAGAAATTATTTGAAACTAAAGAGAACAAAGAGGCTTCATACCAGAATCTCTAGGACACAGCTAAGGCACTGTTAAGAGGGAATTTTATAGTGCTAAATGCCTACATCAAAAAGTTAGAAAGATTTCAGATTGACAACCTAACATTATACCTAGAAGGACTAGAGTAATAAGAGCAAATCAACCACAAAGCTATCAGAAGACAGGAAATAACGAGAGTCAGAGCTTAACTGAAGGAAACTGAGATGCAAAAACATCACACAAAAGATCAACGAATCCAGGAGTTTGTTTTTTGGAAGAATAAATAAGATTGATAGGTGGCTAGTTAGACTAATAACACAAAAGAGAGAAGCTCCAAATAAACATCATCAGAAATGACAAAGGGGACATTACCACTGACCCCACAGAAATACAACAAACTCTCAGAGACGATTATCAACATCTCTATGCACACAAACTAAAACATCTAGAAGAAATGGATAAATTCCTGGAAACATACAACATCCCAAGATTGAACCAGGTAGACACTGAAGCCCTCAACAGACCAGTAACAAGTTCCAAAATTGAATCAGTAATAAAAAGCCTACAGATTAGAAAAAAAAAAAAAAAGCCCTCGACCAGATAGATTAATAGCCAAATTCTACTAGATGTATAAGGAAGAGTTGGTACTATTCCTGCTGAAACTATTCCCAAAAATTGAGGAGGGACTCTTCTCTAAATCATTCTATGAGGCCAGCCTCATCTTGATACTGAAGTCTGGCAGAGATGCACCAAAAATGAAAACAAAAACACTTCAGGTTGATATCCTTGATGAACATAGATGAAAAAATCCTCAATGAAATACTAGCAAACCAAATCCAATAGCACATAAAAAAGATAATCCACCATGATTAAGTAGGCTTATCCCTAGGATGCAAGGTTGGTTCAACATACGTAAATCAATATATAGAATTCACCACATCAACAGAACTAAAAACAAAAAAACACATGATCATCTCTATAGATGCAGAAAATGCTTCTCATAAATTACAACATGCTTTCTTGTTAAAACCCTCAAAAAACTGTGCAATGAAGAAACATACCTCATAACAATAAGAGCCATTTATGACAAACCCACAGATAACTTCATAAAACATGGGAAAAGCTGGAAACATTGCCCTTGAGAATGGGAAGAAGACAAGAATGCCCACTTTCACCACTCCTATTCCACATAGTTATGGAAGTTCTAGCCAAAGTAACAAGGAAAAGGAAAGAAATAATGGAATCCAAATAGAAAGGAAGTAAAACTATCCCTGTTTGCAGATGATATAATTCTATAACTAGAAAACCCCATAGTCTCTGTCCAAGAGTTCCTAGATCTGAAAAACAACTCCAGCAAGATTCTGAATACAAAAATGGATACACAAAAGTCAGTAGCATTCCTATACATCCACAACATGCAACCTGAGAGCCAAATCAAGAATGCAATCCCATTCACAATAGCCACAAAAAGAATAAAATACCTACAAATACTGCCAACCAGGGAGGTGAAAGATCACTACAACAAGAATTACAAAACACTGCTCAAAGAAATTAGAGGTGACACAACCAAATGGAAAAATATTCCATGGCCATGGATAGAAAGAATCATTAAAAATGGCCATGATGCCAAAGAAATTTATAGTTTAAATGCTATTTCTATCAAATATTGATGACATTCTTCAAAGAGTTAGAAAAATCTATTTTAAAATTGATATGGAACCAAAAAGAGCCAGAATAGCTCTGGAAATCCTAAGTAAAAAGAACGATTCTGGAGGCATCACATTACCTAACTTCAAACTATACTAAAAGGTTGTAGTTACCAAAACAGAATGATACTGATACAAAAACATACACATAGATCAATGAAACAGAAGAAAGAACCCAGAAATAAAGCCACACATCTACAGCCATCTGATCTTTCACACAGCAGACAAAACCAGGCAATGAGGAAAGGACACACTATTCAATTAATGGTGCTAAGATAACTGGATAGCCATATGCAAAGGATTGAAGCTGGACTTCCTTCTTATACCCATACAAAGAAATAAACTAAAGATGGATTAAAGACCTAAATGTAAAACCTACAAATATAAAAACCCTGGAATATGACCTAGGAAATACCATTCTGGACATAGGATCTGGCAAAGATTTCATGAGGTAGATGACAAAAGCAATTGCAACAAAAACAAAATTTGACAAATGGGACATAATTAAACTAAAGAGTTTCTACATAGCAAAAGAAACTAACAGCAAATTAAACAGACAACCTGCAAAATGGGAGAAAATATTTGCAAACTATGCATGTGACAAAGATCTAATAACCAGAATCTGTAAGGAACTTAAACAAATTTGAGTGCAAAGACCAAACAACCCCATTAAAAGACAGGCAAAGGATATGAATAGACACTTTTCAAAAGAAGACATACATGCAGCTAACAAGCGTGTAAAATAGTGCTCAACATCACTAATTATTAAAGAAATACAAATCAAAACCACAGTGAGATACTATCTCACACCAGTCAGAATGGCTAACATTCAAAAGTTGAAAAATAACAGATGCTGGCTAGGTTCTAATACAATGCTGGTGGGAATGTAAATTAGTTAAGCCATTGTGGAAAGCAGTTTGGTAATTTCTCAAATAACTTAAAACAGAAGTACCATTCAACTCAGCAATCCTATTATTAGGTATATACCCAAAGGAATATAAATAGTTCTCCATAAAAACACACATATGCATGTGTTCATTGCAGCACTATTCATAATAGAAAATTCGTAAAATCAACCTAAATGCCCATCAATGATAGACTTGATAAAGAAAATGTGGTACATATACATCATGATATCATATCTTTTGCAGTAACATAGATAGAGCTGGAGGCCATTATCCTAAGTGAATTAACACAGGAATAGAAAACCAAATACCACATGTTCTCACTTACAACTGCGAGCTAAACATTGAGTACACATGGATACAAAGAAGGAAACAATGGACATCAGGGTCTACTTAAGGGTGGAGGGTAAGAGGAGGGAGAGGATCAAACAGCTACTTATTTGATACTATTCTTATTACCTGGATGATAAAATAATCTCTACGTCAATCCCCATGACATGTAATTTACCTATAGAACAAGCCTGCACATGTACCCCTCAACCTAAAGTAAAAGTTAAAAAAAAAAGAAAAGAAAGCAGATAATAACAAGTGTTGAGGATATGTAAAAACTAGAGCCCTAATACACTGCTGTTAAGAATGTAAAATGATGTAGCTTCTTTGGAAAACAGTCTGACAGTTACTCCAAATGTGTAATGTAGAGTTTCCATATGACCCAGAAATTCCACTCTCATGTATATACAGAAGAGAACTGAAAACACAAACTTGTATACTAATGTTTATAGCAGCATTATTTATAGCAGCCAAAAAGTACAGATAGCCCGAATGTCCATCAAATGATGAATAGATAAATAAAATGTAGTATATCTATATAATGGAATATTATTCATTAGTAAAAAAGAATGAAGTTCTGGTAGCACAGAAGAGAGATATGTCATATAAATGGATTATACAATATTATGACTGTCTTCAAAATGACATATCCAGAATAGACAAATCTATAGATTTGGAAAGTAGATTATTGGTTGCCTAAGCATGGAGAGGGAATGTTGAGAATAAATGGAATGTTACTGCTAGTGGGTACTGGGTTTCTTGTTTATTTCCTTTCTTTTTTCTTTTTTCTTTTCTTTTTTTTTTTTATTTTGAGGCGGAGTCTTGCTCTGTTGCCAAGGCTGGAGTGAAGTGGCAAATTCTTGGCTCACTGCAACCTCCACTGCCTCCTGAGTTCAAGCAATTCTCCTGTCTCAGCCTCCTGAGTAGCTGGGATTTCAGATGCACACCACCACTCCCAGCTAATTTTTTGTATTTTTAATAGAGATGGGATTTCACCATGTTGGCCAGGGTGGTCTTGAACTACCAATTTTGTGATCCACCTGCCTCAGCCTCTAAAAATGCTGGGATTATGGGCGTGATCCACTGCGCCCGGCCTTCTTGTTTCTTTTGGGGGTGATAATAGTGTTCTAAAATTGATTGTAGTAATGGTCATGAAACTGTGCATATACCAAAATCCATTGAATTATATGCCTTAAAATAGTGTTTTGCTTAGTAGGCAAATTACATCTCAATAAATCTGTTATATTTAACTAAAAGTAACATAACCAATTGGAAGTATGGAGAGAGAGAGATGTGCATGTTGCTGAAAATTCCTGGAGTAACCATGGCATTGAGGCTAGGTGATCCTGGTGATTACAGGAGAAAGAATATGTTAGAGTTGGCAAAGTTCTATTCTACAAAGTAAATTACTGGACAAAGATTAGAATATCATAACCTAATTCTTTCCAAGCATTTGCTGGGAAACATGTTCACAAGCACAGCTCTCTCAGCTGAAGTTTGTCTTCCACCATTTTCTTCTTCCCTGCAGTGTTTAGGTGCCAGCCTCTGGTTTTACAGAGATGCTACTGCCACTGCCCTGGCCACTGTCACCACTGCCAAAGATGGTGCTGGCCATGGGAACTAATGTTGAGGGTTTTATTGTCTGCATTGTGGATCTTCCTTTGAGCCAGGCTATGCCTTCATTTATAGGCTATATTTAAAAAGAAAGCCCCCAAAGCAGGTCTGCCTCACATTTCTTATATCTGCTCTTCTTGGTAGGAGAGCTTTCCTTGTTTTTCCTCCTGTCATACTGTCTTTAAAGCTCAGGCTTGAGTGCCCCAAGATCTGGGCCAAAGAAAAAGCTGAGTGATAGAAACTGTAACCAGTGTCCTGTTGGATTTTACCTTTCTCTCTCATTCTGTTCACCGCTGTACTGCTGTTGATCCAACCTTGTGAGTCTCCACTCTTTTTTTTTTTCTTACTGGATTCTTTCCCAGAAGGCTTCTCAATCCTTCATCTAAACAGATCCCTTAAGAGACCATCCCATCAGTCCTCTAAACATATCTGAATCTTATGCTAACCAGTATGTACTCAAGCTGAGACCACCCTGCTGCCTGAGTGCTGTTCCTTAACCGATACAATCTGTATTTGATAATTCATACCTTATTTAATAAGCACCTGTGGCCCTATTCCAGGCACTGAGAGGTAAACCCAATGCAATCCCTGCCCTCATGGAGTTTCTGTCTTGAATCAGGTAGACAACAAGAAATTGCATGACTTATTTAACTGTGCTCTATAGGAAAAATGTATAGGCTGTTGTGATAAGATATGATAGGAGTATCCAACCAAGGATAAGGCAACAGGAAAGTGTCCTTGAGGAAGTGATATTTCAGTTGTGTTCTGAAGGCTGTGAAGGAGTTAACCAGGTGAAGGAGGTTGAGGCAGAGAAATGAGCTTTATAGGCAGAGCAAACAACCTCCATTCATTCATTCCTGCATTTGTTCAAGAAATATTTATTAAGCATCTATCATATATTAGACATTGTCCCAAGTGATGAGGATACAGTAGTGTAAAATAATGAAATTCATATTCTTATATTGCTTACATTTTAATGGGGGAAGAGGCTGAATATAAAAAACAAATATATAAAACAATTAATATGCTAGGTGGTGGTAAGTGCTATGGAGATTTTTTTTTTTTTTTTTT
>PVKP010019604.1:0-42174 GCA_004027715.1 Plecturocebus donacophilus | reverse complement strand
CAGCAGGGAGAACAGCTGACAGAAGCCAGGGTGAGGCCTGGGCAGCTCCGAGCCGGGGCTGACACCCTCCCACTCCCACTGCCCCATCCTCGCAGTCCCCGTAGCTGCCGTGTCTGTCTCTGATTATTCACCTGGGCCCCAGAGGCTCCCAGCCAGTGTCCACTGCAAACTTGCCCTCCCTCTCCCGTTAGAACCACAGCACCTCCTCTCATCATCCACCCTGCAACCTGCCCCTTGAGGCCACCGATCTTTCTGAGAAGCAGAAATGGCCAAGCCTTTCCCTCTGCTCAACATTTTTCACGAGCATCCCTCCTTCCACAGGGGGAGCACCCAGGCTGATCTCTGCAGAAGACCCTTCCTGATCGGGCTACCACCTTCCCAGCCCCCACCCCTGGCCGTCCCCACCTCCACCTGGACGATGCTAACTTATGTGTGGTAGTGTCTGGGATGTCCGTGCACCTCACGTCTCACACTTCGCCTTCTGTCTAGCATGTACCTCCGCTCCTCCCCCACCACTTCCAGCGTGCTGTCCTAGCAAACGTCTACTCTTCCTTCAAGTTTCAACTCAAATGCTACCTCCCCCTTGGAAACTTCTCTGAACTTCCTTCTACTACACTCAAACTGGATATTGCATTTAAAATGGATATTACTTTAACAAAAATCACATCAACATCGTTTGCTTTTCTGTCTTCAGCTGGACCTCAAGAGTGTCCTTAAAGGCATGCCCTGTGAAGAAGCTGGGGTCTATTCAGCTCTGTATCCACCAAGTCTGTGGCAGAAGACTAGGTGTTTAATAAACTTGGATGACTTGGTCTAAGTAGCTGCTTTGCCCTGGGTAGAGGTAGAGCTGTTTGCTGAGAGCCTTGAGGATCAGAGTTAGTGACCCTGATCTTCCTCATCCTGACTTTATGGCTCAGGCCTGGCGTTAATGATAAACATCCTCATTGTTTCAGTTTGCTGAAATATCATGTAAACTCAACATCAGGCGGCTGTTTGGCTGCGGACAAACAATTCTGCATTCCAGAGCACGTTGACCCTGTGTGCAGTTTGCTCTGTTTGCTTTTCACTAGCAAAGAAGTTCTCATTTAAGGCTGTGAAAGTTAAACCACATTCTGTGCTCCACCTTGTTCTCCCTCATACGTGTGTGTGTGTGTAAGAGAGAGAACAGACAAACAGAGAGAGAGAGACACACAGAAGTCATAGAATTAGTCTGGTTGCTGTATTTCAAGCTGGCACAAGCTAACATAAGGTACAAGCCTTTCTTCTGGCACAAACAGAAGACTGTCTAATGCACAAGGATTAGGCACCAGGTCCACAGGGCCACGACAGCCTGCCACTAGCTTTAACAGACCACCTGCTTCCAAAGCACTGACCAACAGAAACAACATTCTGGCCAATTCTCCCCTCCATTTTCTTTCCATCTTAGGAGACATTTTCTTCTGCACCCACTGAGTCCAGATGGTTAGATGTGACTGACATTCAATCGTGGTCAACACTCAATAAATAGCATCATTAGGATTTCTTGAAGGAGTTTAGTCTAATTGTCTACAGCCTAAGAACCTTCCACATTGTGAATATGCTTCTGTCATTTTTACCTGTGGCTATGACATGTCCACATAGCTGCAATATCACTTAATGTTATTATTACAAATGTTTAGCCATCATTCTTCCCCATAAAGGAAACTGAATTCATAACTCTGCATAGGAAGGGTATCCGCAGGGGCTCCCAGGCTACTCAAATCCTCATGCTAAGAGTTTATAGACTATGGGCTGAAGGTGAGTAAGCATTTCTCACAGTTCCTTCCCTGGCTATTAGCATTGTTTCAGTTTTTCTGGTTTGAACCAAAGCCAGTTGAATCTCCTCCAAGTTCCAGTTTTGGTCAGATCTCAGGAGACAGCCTGTCTGGTTGCTCAAAAAAACAAATATCTGCCTGAATATCCACCCAACCTGGAGTCATGGCAGATCACAGCTGCCTAATGACCCCACCAAGTGTCCCTTCCACGGTGCAGGGTAGGGAAACAGCATGAAGCGCTGTAATCTCCCCATCTGAGGTTGCTGGAGCCTAACTAAGAAGTCCTGCAAGCAGACGGCGAGACTGCCCAGCCTGTTTCCTTCCCTCTTGCATGATTTGTCTCTCCCACCAGGTGTCTCAGGCATCTTTTCTTCCCCTGTTTACTAAATGTCTCCTGTCATGGCTCAAAGCACTTTAGACTGTCTACCACTACTTAGTGAGAATTTCCTGGGCCTGCTTCTGATATGTTTTCTAAAAGGCTCTGAGAGACCTAGAAAAGGGGTCTCCACCCATGAGGAGTCTATAATCCAGAAGTGAAGACAAATATAACGATAAACAAAATACTGACATACAATTATTGTATTACACATACATATTAGGGGCCTTCTGATCAATAGGTATTTCTGCAAATAGGTTAAATCATCTACAGATTGGCATGTAGAACTTGTCCATTAAAGGGGCAGGGGTGGCCTGGGATTTGATTCAGGGCTTTAAACAATCTACTTATTTTTTATCAGTCTTTTATTTGCTTTCTATTTGCACAGTTTCTTTATGTCATTATTTGAAAGTAGGCTGTGAGAGGTACTAGAAGGTGGACTAAGCACACACAGTGTTCTCCTGTTCCAGGTCCTTAGCAATGACAGAAACACACGCACACGTGCATACGTACATATATGTATATGTATACACATGTACATATATACATACACATATATATGTATTGAGAGACAAGGGTAGGAATCTTCCCATGGACCATAAACTGTAAGGAATCCTGGAAAGAGGAAAAACAGAATCAGATTGAAGAAGGAATTTCCAATCTGAGATGCTCAGAGAAGGTACTCTTGCAAGGGGTTGGAGGTAGCGGTAGAGGATCCTTAAAGCAAAGGAGGTTTGGCAGCAACTAATGTGCCACATGCCCACCTGGTGTTGGACAACGGTTCCAGGTGGGAAACCCAGACCTTTTCTCTCTGATGTCCATATTTCCACCGTAGCTTCTTGAATAGGCACCAGAGACTAGCAAGGTCTACACAGCATAAAGTGAGTATAAATTTGGCTGCATCTTATTAATTTGAGCACTGTACTTTAGTAAACTATGTTATTCAGGATTGAGTACGATTTAAACAATCTACTTTTAAAACATTTTGAAACTGAGTAACAGTGACTTCAAACATTTTTCATTGAACTACAGTCTGACTTTTTAATTAAGTGTAAAGTTTCTCATCAAATTTACAGCTGTATATTTATGTTTAAACACATTTAAATGTGTAAGAACATAGGTCTGTCTCTCTCTCCCTGTTTCTCTATTTTTCCTTCCTACCAGGAAGCTCAGAACAAGTTTTCATGCTAATCTCCAAACATTAACGTAACAGAGGTAGAATCTGGTCACTGATATTGTAACCACCCAAGAGGTTCACCTTGCCCACTGTCAAGGCAGAGCCGATTCATCAAGACAGGGGAATTGCAATAGAGAAAGAAAAATTCACCAGAGCTGGCTCTGCAGGAGACTGGAGTTCTATTATTACTCAAATCAGTCTTCTGGAGCATTCGGGGAGCAGAGTTTTTAAGAATAACTTGGTGGGTGGAGGGAAGCCAGTGAGCCAGGAATGCCAATTGGTCAGAGATGAAATCATAGGGAGCTGAAGCTGTCTTCTCACTCTGAATCAGTTCCTGGGTGGGGGCCAAAAGATCAGATGAGCCAGTTTATCAATCTGGGTGGTGCCAGCTGATCCATCAAGTGAAGAATATCTCAAGCACTGATCTTAGGAGCAGTTTGGGGAGGGTCAGAATCTTGTAGTCTCCAGGCGCATGACTCCAAAACCATAATTTCTAATCTTGTGGCTAATGTTAGTCCTACAAAGGCAATCTAGTCCCCAGGCAAGAAGGAGGTCTGCTTTGGGAAAGGGCTGTTACTGTCTTTGTGTAAACTATAAACTAAGTTTCTCTCAAAATTAGTTCAGCCTAAGCCCAGGAATGAACAAACAGCTTGGAGGTTAGAAGCAAGATGGAGTTAGTTAAGTTAGATCTCTTTCACTGTCTCAGTCATAATTTCGCAAAGGTAGTTTCAATATTATAAACAACTTTTTAAGGATTATATTTTTCATTATCTTTCTTGCTCCACAGTATAAATAGTAAATAGGCAGGTGAGTGTGATAAAAAGAGCGTGGGTATGGAAAGAGGAGGCATGAATTTGAACCTGCTCCTTTCTCATTATATGAACTTGGAAAGGAATAATGATCCCTTCCTCGTGGGATTTTTGTGGGGAAAAGAACTAATATAAATAAAGTCCGGCACAATGTTATGCATACTGTTTTAAGCTGTCTAGTATAGTTTTTGGAATTAGTTGTGTATAAATCATTAAAAACCGTGATACATTAACTTTTGTTTAATGAATTGTTGTAGCTTAACTGAATTATCTTTAAGGATAAATTCATACTCTCAGGCCTCATCTACAGCTGTGTAACCAGAACACCTGCACTTGGACGGTTTTATCACAGGTTAGGGTGAATCAGTACTCACTTTGAAGAGGAGTTGAGTGTTTAACCGGGATTTAAATTAGGGATATGTCCTGACAGAGGGAAGAGGACATTCTCTCTGATGAGCACATGAGTGAGAGTGGAAGGCTAGGAAAAAGTCGGAGACAAGAAAACTCAAATCTATCGACTCAGCCAGAATCCCTCCCAACCCTGCAGAGAAACGACATGGTAGAGAGGAAATCTCGTAACAGGCTTAGCAGGCAGCAGGTTCCCAGCTCCTGGTTAGTCACTGCTACTTGTGTGACCCTGGGCAAGGCATGTGACCTTTCCAAACTTCCATTTCATCCCGACAAAATCGGTAAAATAATGCCTAACTTAGCATGGAAGATGAGAGATGATCTATGTAAAGTACATGACCTAGTAACCTGTCCCCTAGGAAGTTTAAAGTCGCTTATTATTAGCTGTTAGTTATCATTCGTTATTATAATCCCCTAACAGCACTGTGAAGCAGATCTCTAACATAACAAATTAAAACTAGCCAACCATCCAGCCGAAGCAAAAGCAGACACTGATCAGCCAGCAAACAAACAACAAACAGAAAACACTGTATTTTAAAACATTCGTTAAATTGAAAAATTTCTAGAAAGGTTGATCAAGAAAAAAAATAGAAAATACAAATTACCAATAACAGACTTAAAGGTCTGTCAGTATAGTTACATTAGCTGTTATTAAGAGATAATAATGGCATATTATTTTTAAAATTACACTGATCGGGCTGGGTGCAGTGGCTCATGCCTGTAATCCCAGCACTTTGGGAGGCCAAGGCGGGTGGATCATAAGGTCAGGAGATGAAGGCCATCCTGGCCAACATGGTAAAAATCCGCCTTTACTAAAAATACAAAAATTGGCTGGGTGTGGTGGCATGTGCCTGTAATCTCATCTACTCAGAAGGCTGAGGCAGGAGAATAGCTTGAACCAGGGAGTCGGAGGTTGCAGTGAGCCAAGATCATACCACTGCATTCCAGCCTGGCAACAGAGCACCACTCCGTTTCAAAAAAAAAAAAAAAAAGACACCAATTTGTCAATTTAATTTGGCAATTTAAGTGAAATGAACAAATTTCTGGAAAATGCAATTTATGAAAAAAAACAAGAACACAAAAATCTAAATATATTTATAAAATTTACTTTATTGAGTTTATTAAATTTGTCTATTATCCAATTTACCTACTAAAGAAATTAAATTTGTGATTAAAAACCTTACCACCAAGAAAGCTGATGGCCCAGATAACTTTTACTAATGAGTTCCATCAAGCATTTGAGAAAAAAAAGTAATATCGTTCTTACACTGTCTTTCAGAAAATCGAAAGTCAGACTAATCTTGATAGGGAAATCTGACAGATGTTACCAAAAAAAAGAAATTCGCAGATTGATATCATTTATGAACATAGAATCAAAGGTCTTTAAATATTAACAAATAAAAATCTGCAACATATACAAGAGATAACACCTCATGACCAAACGGATATCATCCTAGGAATGCAAGATTACTTCAATATTCAAAAATTATCCAATGCAATTTGCCACATTAACAGAAAAAAGGAGAAAACCATAGAATCATCACCATAAATGAAGCAAAATTTGTGACAAGATTCCACATCCATTCATTACAAAACCTATCAGCAGACCAGGAAGAGAAAGGAGCTTCCTCATTAAGACAAAGAGAAACAGTGAAAAACCTCCAGCTGACATCATACTTAACATTAAAATATTGAATGTGCTCCCCTCCATAATCAGGAACAAGACAGGGATGTTTGTTCACACCACTTCTAGTTTAGAAATCATTGCACTCAACAACAACATCATGCTTTGCCTTGCTGGTCAGTCCAACCTCACTGACAGTGTCTGAAACATCTGAAGTCAGGTGACAAATCAGGCTTTGGGTGAGAAGAAGGAATAATAGTAATTATGTCTATAACTCCACTCATGTAAAAGCAACTCCCTGTAGATACCCCTATTTAAAATTACCTTGTTGTGAATATTTTTAAGAGCAGGCACCATTTCACCAGGTGTATAGATATCAGAGAGGCAAAGTACCTTGCTGAAGGTCATTCAATCAGTGACCAGGAGGAAAGTCAAACCCACATCTTCCTGGTGCCATGTTGATCTTCCAACTTCCTAGTCACTCTGCCTAGATTCTAAGACGCCATTGTATTTAGATTCAGAAGGCAAACCTGAATGGGATGATTAACACCCTCACAATTCTAGTAGAAAGTAAAAAGGCTGTACTACTTCCAGATGTATTTAAATAAAGTAGTCAAAAATACATGCCACAGAAATTCGCAGCAGGATTTCCACCATTATGCTAGTGTTGGAGACAAGGATAATAATCTTGCTTTCCTGGCTGTAGTGAGGCTGTTCTATCATGTACCGTACACTTGTTAGAGAGACCCTGGGAGGAAAATTGTGTCCTCCTCCTGGTTTAGACCCTACCTGGAAGCTGTATAAAAACAATGCAGGACCGTGTACCTCCGCAATAGCCACCAATCTATTATGATTAATAAAGCAATCAATGAGAATATAGCACAATGATTCTAAACCATGCCTTCTGTAGAGAAACTCAACAAAATAGCCAAAAGAAAATCTTTTCATAGCACTATCTTTCCAAATTTATGTCTCTCTCCTCTCTCTCACCTCCCCCAACACATACACATACACCCCCCCACACACACACACACACACATACACACCTATCCTGTTGTTTACTTGCCACTCATGGCCCGCACCTTCAAAACTTCAACTCTGACATCACTAGGTACCAGGAATTTCTCAGGATATCTAACCCCAGTCCCACAGAGTTAGAGATAATTCTGTTTGATTTCTAGTCTCCATTTTCTT
The DNA here is from genome assembly GCA_004027715.1 of Plecturocebus donacophilus. NCBI lineage: Eukaryota > Metazoa > Chordata > Mammalia > Primates > Pitheciidae > Plecturocebus > Plecturocebus donacophilus. Next base: position 34,793 of record PVKP010019604.1, on the reverse strand, counting down.
TTCTTTTTTTTTTTTGAGACAGTCTTGCTCTGTCACCCAGGCTGGAGTGCAGTGGCGCGATCTCGGCTCACTGCCACCTCCACCTCTGGGGTTCAAGCATTTCTCCTGCCTCAGACTCCCAAGCAGCTGGGACTACAGGCATCTGCCACCACACTGGGCTAATTTTTTGTTTTTAGTAGAGATGGGGTTTCACCATGTTGGCCAGGCTGGTCTCAAACTCCTGACCTCAGGTGATCTGCCTGCCTCAGCGTCCCAAAGTGCTGGGATTACAGGTGTGAGCCACAGCGCCCGGCCTAAGTCCCCATTTTCAAAGTGGACTGCGCTAAGGACTTCCTTAGTCCAGGATGAGAAGCCAGCTGTTCACAGTATGTGGTAATGAAGAGTTGATTAAATGACAGCATATTGTGCTATGGGATTCGGAGGACTTGCTCACCAGAAGTGAGGTTTTAGGGGGCCTGGTAACTAAATATCAGGTAACCAGAATTCATCAACTACTCCTTAGGACCTTCATTAAGATCAACCAGCAAGAGACACATTCCAATGCAGTTTCCCAGGTGGAAGCAGACAGAAGAAAAGGTAGGCTACTGCACCATTTCTGTGGATACAATCAATATGCTGATTTGGAAAGTGTGGGATTCAGTAAAGGGGGTATACAGTTGGAGTTGGCAAGGTTTTCTTACTGTCAGGGTTCACCCACGTTGACCAGCAATATACCTGTGAGCACTAGCAGAAGGGCAATGCTTGAAAGCTGAATGCTTCAAAAAGGGGAAATAAGTAAAACCACAGAAACTGGGACCTGAAACATTCCTTAGAAGGTTCCCTGGGAAACTTTCCATTCTTGCAGGGGCCATAGAGTGGGATCATTTCAGGAAAGACACATGCTATTCACAGGTCCTTGTGCCGGGTTTTGGACATCAACAGCATCTCACAATCCATAGGCAAACAAGGAAGCAAACCCCACAGCCTCCAGAATCACTTAGAGTAGTAATGCCATATCCTAAATCCTACAAAAGGAGAATAAATATATTGTTCACACTGATTATATAAGGCCTCCCTGCATTCTCTAAAGAGTTCTATTGGATTCAGCCTACAAATGTGTATCTTAGCTGGAGGGAGCTTTAAACACGTAATGAACAATAATTGCCTTCTTGAAGTTCACAAGAGTTTTTTGAGCTAATGATACAAATGGCCTATTTTCCTAACAAAAAACAATCAAATACAAATCTCACCCTGAGATATTTGTGCTGCTGCCTGCTTATTGTAGTAACATTTAAACTCAGTCCTAAACAGCAGCCTAGCTTTTGTTATATGTTTAGACATTTAAGAATGGGAAGGTGCTTTAGAAACTCTCCAGCCCACCACACCACCAGTTCTCCAGAGTTTACAATAAGGAAACCAAGACCCAGAGAGCTGAATCCATGGCCATTATCATCATGATGTGTCTTCTCCCTCTTTGAATGCTAATTTCATGATTTTAATAAGATGTGACTATATCCATGGAGCATGGAGGCTTCCTCTCTCATCAGTAGGTGTAAGTAACAAATGCGACTCAGTTACAATTAATAAAAAAGTAAAATGAAAGTGATGTGTCATGTGCCATCATGTGAGAAATGCATTATTTTGGAGGTTGCCACAAATGTATTACAATTTGATGTTCACATCAGACCAAAGGCAATCTGGAAACAGGAAGTGCTTTAGTGACACGAAACTTTTCTGGTGACAGTCCTCAAAGCAATTCACATATCATAGACAAAGTGTTTTTAAAATTATTGTTTTATAGGACTGTACTTTGTTGTTTGTTGCTTGTTTTTTAGAGATAGGGTCTTCTTCCCTCACCCAGGCTGGAGTGCAGAGGCACAGTCAGAGCTCACTCAAACTCCTGGGCTACAGTGATCCTCCCTCTCAGCCTCCTGAGCAGCTGGCGCTGCACCCCCACAGCCAGCTAATTTTTATATTTGTTTAGAGATAGGGTCTCAGTATGTTGCCCAGGGGTCTCACTGTGTTGTTCAGGCTAGTCTCAAACTCTTGCCCTCAATAAATCCTCCCGCCTCACTCTCCAAAGGTGCTAAGATTTCAAGTGTGAGCCACCCAGCCTCCTGACTACTTTTTAAAAAGAGACTTTCCAAAGATTTCACTACGACGATAATAGAGACTAGAATTCCAAAATCTGCCTACAGCTTCCCATACTTCTACACTTCTAGTTTTCTTTCTTTCCCTTCCCAGCCACCCTGCTACCCTCGGCCACCATCAGTCCACACCCAAGTCTGGTCCTACGAGAGCCTGCAAGTCCTGCCATTTCAGTCAGGCTCACCCTGCTAGCCTCTTGAGACAGTCATTCTGGTCTCTGCCTTTGCCACAGATCTGCAGCCTCCTGTCTGAGGCTTTGTCATTCTTTTATTTACCTTGAAAAGACCTCCTTTCATATCCTTAGCAATACTGACAGCAAACCAATTCCATATTGAGCCCAAACCCCATCCAAATTCAGATGAAGGAGTGGGCCAGCTACTACAGCTGCCAATTTATCAAAAAGGGGAACTAAACCAACAGGGAAATAAATCTGCAATATGTTGTCAGTGACCTCGGCTTTCCACATGACACTCCTCACATTGCTGGCCAAATGGAAGCCCACTCCTGGTTCCCACCAACGTGTAAAGTTAAAAGCACTCTGCGCGATGTGGCCTTTTCCTGTGGCACACTCCAGCACTTCGGATGGTTCAGCAGAGACAAAATGACAGATCTTGCAATTAGATCTGGGGATCCTGGCACACTTGAGGAGCTAAGGAAATACACTGCACAGTGCAGGCTGCCTTCCCATTTACCATTACAGTGGTTTATTATCTCAATGCACTCACTCTAATAAGTCTCCTAGGAAGTTGTCTGGTTCAGAAAAAAAAAAGAACGAACCAAAGAAATAAAGAAAATGTTTTGCTATCATGGATGTGAGATTTTACAAAACAACTATTAAATACATTTTGGAAAAAATGTTAATATCTGTCCATGTAACTTTCTCCATACTTAGTAAATGGGAGTGCCTAACACTACAGAAAAAATGTGAGCTGAAAGACAATTTCACCTAAGTGGTATACTATACTTAGTGTGTGTAATAAACCTAAATTTCAAAATATAAACAGCGGTATGCAATGTGTTAAAGAGAAAATTGGCATCTCCTTGCCATCACTAAATGGCTACTGGACAAATACTTAAAGAAGATCCACTTGAGGGCCACCAAATTATTGCTCTGCCCCAGAATCCCACCCACATAATCCCACCCACATGTTCTGATTTACCTTGGCCGAAGTCCCATTTTATTAGCGCACCCAGTGAGGGACGTTATTCCAGCTCTTCTCCTGCATCTCTTCCTCTCCTTTTTTTTTTTTTTTTTTTTTTTTGAGACAGAGTCTCACTCTACCCCCAGGCTGGTGTGCGATGGCACGATCTCAGCTCACTGTAATCTCCACCTCCCAGGTTCAAGCAATTCTCCTGCCTCAGCCTCCCTAGTAGGTGGGATTATAGGTGCCCGCCACCACGCCCAGCTAATTTTCGTATTTTTAGTAGAGACAGGATCTTGCCATGTTGGCCAGGCAGGTCTCAAACTCCTGACTTCAGGTGAGCCACCCGCCTTGGCCTCCCAAAGTGCTGAGATTACAGGAGGGAGCCATCACCCCTGACCCCCTCCTCTTCTTCTTAAAGTTGCCCCAACCTGTGCAATTTCTGCTCTTTGCTCTTTCCTACTTCAAAAGCAGAGAGGTTCCCCTTCCTTTTCAAAACTGCCTCTTAGTTCCCACATCGAATTCTGAGTTTATCAGTCATTTTTCTAATCTCTTCTGTCCCCTATTCTTTACTTAAGTCCTTCCCCTTGGGCAACACCAGAAAGGGCTTGAGTCTGTCTTACCCGAACACACCCACTTTCTCCTCCCTGGCACCCTGATTTACCATCCTCTTTCTTTTCTGCACATTATCTCCAGACTTTTAAAGGCATCATCTATGTAAAAAACCTGTATTCCCTCACCACCTGCACATGCTTTCACCAGAAGTGCAAACTGACAGGCTAGAGTTGAGAAAGCCAGGCAAGGAGAGACTGGGGCACACTGGAGGTGTCAGAGCAAAGGGCCTCGCTGCCAGATGCACATAAAAACCAATACTGTGGCATCAGTTTTTGAGACAAGAAAGGCTTGATTGCATGGCTGGCCAGCAAGGAGACAGGAGATGCTCAAATCTGCCTCCTCTATCTGCGATCTAGAGCAAGATTTAAGGGGTCACAGGGCAAGGGTGAGGATTTTGGAATGCTGGCTTGGCAGGGTCTGATTGGACGGCTTCAAATTTGACCATATACAGTGAAGTATGTTGAGGTGGATTTTATACCCAAGTTTTCTGGGCCAATGGGCCCTTCGCTTAAAGGGTTCCAGTATTCAGGTTCGAGTCATGTCACAGTCTTCCTGGTTCCATGGGGAGGAATTGTTGGTTCCAAAGCTGTTGTTAGGGGTTTCTCTATCACGCAGGCCCAGGCTATATGACTTGCAGTTTGGGCTCTGTTCTGCCTACAAGGGAGCTTGACATTCCATTATCAACAGAGTAGGCCCAGTTTTGGCTGGTCCTGCATTGACAGAGGGGGCAACTCCACTTACCTCCCCCACCCATGCCTCTGCTAGAAGAGCTCCAACCGATACCCGACTACAGAGGAATGAGGGCCCCGAAGGGCCAGATCACATGGGTTTGCAATGATGAATTTTTATGTGAAATCTACCAATTTTTAAATGTTATAAATATATTTGATGTTTTAAGTATTAAGGATCAAATAAAATACTTCTTGTCAAATTCAACCTACAGTGCTGAAATGTGCAAACTATGCTTTAAACTTTTTGTTTCCTTCACCCAATGCTCTCCAAAATCAGTTCTCTTGAAGGTTAGCAGTGACCTCTGAGATGCCTTACACAGTGGCCTTTCTCATCCCATCCTCCTCAAACTTCTGTGTGTAGCAAGTTTTATCACAAACTTCTGTGTTGCTGTTGCACTGCCAGAACTATGATGATTCCATGACTCCACCTTCTACCTCTTATTCTGTCTTGTCTCCTCTTTCTTTGGCTTTCCTTGCCAGATCATTTTCTTTTTCCCTCTTTCAAAAATCTTTAATTGCAAAGATCATCTATTCTCTGGGCTTGGACCATTTCTTTCTTTCTTTCTTTTTTTTTCTGAGACAGAGTCTCTGTTGCCCAGGCTGAAGTGCAGTGGTGCCATCTCAGCTCACTGCAACTTCTGCTGCCCAGGTTCAAGCAATTCTCCTAACTCAGCCTCCCAAGCAGCTAAGATTACAGGCACCTGCTACCACGCCCAGCTAATTTTTATAGTTTTAATAGAGACAGGGTTTCACCATCTTGTCCAGGCTGATCTTAAACTCCTGACCTCGTGAACCACCCACCTCGGCCTCCCAAAGTGCTGGGATTACAAGCATGAGCCACCACGCCCGGCCGAGCTTGGACTATTTCAACTACAGAGGTCACTCCCAAAAATATGGCTAGCTTCTCTGCTCAGCTCCAGTCTCGGACTTTTCTGCGTTGTGTTCAAGCCCCCAGAATGCCTGTGCTAACTCATTGTCTTCCTTGGCACCACTGCCTCCAAACTTGCTTATTCCAGCGCTTTCTTCCTGATGAACCAGGTGCAAAACCTCGCCCATGGCCCCCTCTCTTCTGACATCCAATCAATGGTCATTTATCTTCTTTGCCCTTTGAAAAATCACTCATTAATGGCTTCTCTTCCTTTCTTCTGCTTCTACTCTCACTAGCTTTCAGCTGGACCATGAATCCCAAAGCCTCCAAATCCATTTCCCAAACTCTTATTCTTACCTTTCACCCTCCATTGCACTGCAGCTCAAGTCCGGTCACTCCTCTGCTTGGAACGATGAAATGACTTCCCATTGCTTACAGAGAATGTGTAACTCAAGACCCCCTGTGAGCCTGCCCTTCCCTATCTTTCCAGGCTGTCCTCCCTCAACTCCCTTTCCAAAGAATTTCAACCACTTCCGTACTTGTTCCCTAAACATACCTGGCTCTCCCTGCTTAAGCCACTCTCTCTGCATGAAATATCCTCCCTTCCCTCTCCCAAAATTCCAATGGCAAGCAAAGCCCTTTATGAATGCCCCAATTGCCTCTTGACTAATGTAATCCGTCTCTTCTTTGAAACCCTATCACCCTCCACCTATTCCCCTGGTCGTCCTCATCACAGTCAGTTCTCCATTAGAGTTTTTGCTGCAGGTATTATCCTTGCAGAGTGTGGTTTCCAGGAGCGGCAGGCCTTGAGTCCCACCTGTTCTTGGCTTCCACACAACCCTAGGACAGTGACCTCCATCTATAATACATATACTTGAGTACCAGATGACTTGGCCAGCGTTCTGACTGTATGGATAGATAATAGGCACCTCGTAGGTTTTCATCGGCTGGGTCTGAGTCTGGTAGGATGAGAAAGTGAGGCCTGCCTGACTTGCAGAGTGAGAGAATCTTGGAATTAGAATAATACATACATAGTGGGTGAGTTACAGGGGTGGGCTCACATTTCTCATTTTACTGTGACCCTGATACACATCAAGTGGACTTTACCGCTATTTCGAGTTCTCCTTCCTAAATTTCTAGCTTCCAATTTGAGATTAGAGCTATCTCTTAGTCACCAGGACAGCAAGCTCTTTTGTGTCTTTTTGTCTGAGGACAAAATCGTTCTCAAAGTTCCCCCTCCCATCCTGCCATTCTACATACAGTATTGCCTTGGACTTGCCCTACTCCAGGATTCAGCCCCTAGGATCTGACCCATAAAGTTGCCTTAGCCTATAAAGTTTTCATTTTATTCCCTTTAAAAATAAATGCAGTGTTTTGTTTTGACAGAGTCTGGCTCTGTCGCCCAGGCTGGAGTGCAGTGGTGCAATCTTGGCTCACTGCAACCTCCGCCTCCCGGGTTCAAGCGATTCTTCTGCCTCAGCCTCCCAAGTAGCTAGGATTACAGGCATGCGCCACCACACCTGGCTAATTTTTGTCTTTTTAGTAGAGATGGGGTTTCACTGTGTTAGCCAGGATAGTATCAATCTCCTGACCTCGTGATCTGCCTGCCTCAGCCTCCCGGAGTGCTGGGATTAAAGGCATGAGCACAGCACCTGGCCAGTATTTTTATATTGAAACAAGAATGCATCCCACATGGTCAAACATAATTCAGAGCACGTGTTAAAGTCTCCCTCCCACACCAGAGTCCCTGAGTTAATCTCCTCAAAGACAACCACCACGCTACCGTTTTCTTGGGTACCCTCTCACTTTCCCTCACTTTCAATATAATGATGGCTTTTTTAAATAGGAACAAAAGAACACAGTGAACATTCCTGTGCTCCTTAGGTTTTGTTCTTAACAATATTCAGTAATTTGTAAATCTTAGTGAATACACGCAAAGCCCTTAGAGCAGTGTCCCTTGCATAGCTGATGCTAAATAAATGTCCCTTCACTTGGGGTATAGCAAAGAACACAGTGCAGCCTTCAAGAGTTTAAACCAACTAGACCCCAGAAGCATGCAAGAAAATCATCCAGAGCCCAGAGGTGCTTTGTTCCATTCACATTTTCAGAGATAGGGTCCCTGCAGGCTTGGCTGTCACCTCTCCTGCTTCATGTGTGGCATTTGGAGAAAATATTGCCATCAGAGCTTACTTTCCCCTACAAACACACACCTACCTCCCTCTGATTCTGCCAAGTCAAAACAATACAAGAAAGAATAAATGCTTCATAGTGTATTTTGCTGCAACCACTTTCAGAACACTGAGAAAAAATGCCTTCTTGCCCTTTAATTTGATTGCCTGGTAATGAAAGCTAAATTCAATCAGCTATAACGAGCTGTGTTAAGCCAGCACCCCAATCGGTGTGGCCAAAGCTGGCTCAGCTCTGCACCAGGTCAGGTGTTTCTAAAGGGTCATGCGGACAGTCCTTTGTGGGCCACTGTCCCTAAACCTCTGCACCCAAGTCTTTGAATGAAAGCAGAACTCACAGGTGATGTAAATTCAGAAGTTAATTAGGGCAAGGGCAAAGCACGGGGAAGAAACCAGCGAAGTCTCTGTTCCTCTTCCAAAGCAGTTTTCAGTGCAGAGGGCTTTATCTGATAGCCTGAGAAACGCATCCTCTGTTTTCACCACTTTCAGTTCCCTAAGGAGGGAAACCTGCCAGCACTTCCTGTTGTTGAACACCAAGCAGCATTTCACTAGCTGGGGCTGCTCGGGCAGCTCCCAGCCACGCTGCCCAGCCCCCTCCTGGTCAGACCCAGCAACCCCAGCAGGCCTGCAGGGCTGGAGCAGGGAAAGGGCAGGGATCTCTGAATATTTAGTTGTTTGGGTGTCTGTGGAGTTTGGGAGAGCTTGTGACTGCATTTAGGAGGGAGGCTGATGACTTAAGTAAACATGTGCCACTCCAGACCAAATAGTTGAGAGTCCATTTAAATTCATTCTCCCCAGAGACCTTTCATTGCAAATATACAAGGTTTGTGGGCTCACGGACATGTGCGCGCATGCACGCGCACGCACACACACACACACACACACAGTCTACCCGGCAACCGAAGATGGGGAGAAATCCCATCACAGTGGCGATCCAATCTCACAGGGGAGGAAACGTGAGAGGCCTGACCCTTCCATGTTCCCCACTGAGAGGCTTATGTGGGGTGAGGGACTGGGTCAGAACAAGGCCCAGCAATCACAGACAGCTGTTCTTGCCGCTGAGTCTCCACCACATTGCTCAAAGCCCTGTGCACCCGCTCCACACATCCGCGTAGCTGCACTTAAACGAGGAAAGGAGCCTAATTTCAGAACGGCTGTGGCTTCTTCACTGAGCCTGTCGTACAGACTTTCCCAAAGGCCTTGATAGCAAGAATATCAAAACTCCAGGAAGGAGTTGACTAAACAGGTCAGAGTTACCTACAGTGGCACTCGGCCAAGCCACCTGTGCCAACAGAGATCCAGGGGCTGCTGAATGGCCTCAAGTGCCCCAGACCAGAGCAAGGAGAAACTGCTGCAACAACATGACTGGGCCAACCTCCTACAGCCCTTGGTGCAAACGCAAAGACAAGGGCCAGAAAGACACCCCAAAGCATGTCCTTACCCAGAGCCGTGGGTGTAAATGCCAAGACTCAGACCAACCTCAAGAGGAAGGTCAAGGGCCCACAGTGACTGTTCGTCAGGGAGGGAATGAGGGCTGTGGGCTGAGCATTGTTCTGCAAGTGGAATCGGACCAAGTCCTCTGTGCGCAGATGGGGGAGAGGAGCAGGGCATAAGTTTAGAGAAGGGATCAGACACTCTCCAGAGAAAGACAGATGACAACTCCATGCAGCTGTCGGGAAAGTTCCACGCTATTGAGCCGTTCCAGTGACTTGAGGAAATTAAGCTGTTTGGGGTAGAAGTTCCAGACAAAACTCTGAATTTAGGCTAGCTTTCAGTTACATGAGCCAAAAACCTTGGTGATATTCTTGACCTCTCTCTCTCCCCTCTCTCTCCTCCCTCAAACCCCCACCCCTCCATATCCAATTTGTCAGAAAATCCTATTGGCCTTGTTTTCAAAATTTATCCAAAAGCTGATTATTTCTCAGCACTCCCATTGCTGTCCCCTGGTCCGAGCCACCATCACCTCTCACCTCAGTTGCTGGAAGGACTCCTCCTGGGTTCCTGTTTCCACGCTTGGTCCCTTGTGGTCCACAAGGGAGCCGGAGAGATCCTTTTGAAATACGTCAGATGATATTCCTCCTCTGCTGCAGGAAACCAACATCCTTTCACTGCCCTAAAAGATCCTCCACGCTTGGCTCCCACGGCAGCGCTGCCTGGTCTCTGGTCTCGCTCCACCAGCCCACGTGCTCCAGCCACGCAGCTCCTCCTCATCTCCTTCCTGACCAGGACCACCTTTGCCTCCCGAGCTTCCTCAGGTGCAGCTCCCTCAGCCGGGGGCGTTCCTTCCCCAGATGCATTCTTGACTCATCCACCTCCTCAGCTCCTTCAGGCCTTTTCTCAAATTTCAGCTTCTCAAAAAGCTCTGCACCATCTAAAAATTGCAAATGTATACACACCTTTTCTAAACTGCTCTGTTTTTCTCACATCATCCCTTCTAATGTTATTTATAAACACATATATGCATATAAAATGCATTTATTATGTATTATGCCTTCTACCTGTCTTCTCCCAAGCTAAAATGTAAAGCTCCATGAGAACAAGGAATTTCATATTATGTGTTAATTGGTGGATCCTGTGAGCTTAGCACAGTCTCTGGCATATAGATGGTTTTCAATAGGAACAGTTTAAATCAACAAAGTAATTTATGGTTTAAAAAAATATATTTAATGGTCCCTTTACCAGACTGGGATCTTCCTAATGGTGGAAAAGATGCCATCCATCTATTCATATATATGTTAAACATTTATTGAGCATCTACTCTGCACTAAGCACTGTGCTGAAACCTAAAATACAATGATGAACAAAACACATATGGATGGTCCTGCCTTCCTGCCTTCACAAAGCCGACAATCTGGTGACTAGAGACAGATACTTAACAAATAACATCACAAATAAAGAGAAAGTAACAAGGGACACAAATGAACTATTAAATAAGAATGGGAAAGATACTATATTTTGGGTTAGGTTGGTGGCACAGGAGAGGGAAATTACTGAGGAAACTTAAGATTTATTTGTGAGAACCTGGTGGAGATCCTGGGGAAAAAAACATTTTTTTTTAAGATAAAAAATACAGGAGTTATGGATGGATTAAGCGAGGTTGAGGAGAATTTTATGACAGGCATGAGTTCCAAATTTCTGGTTTAAGACAATAGGTGGATATAATTGCTCTTGTACGAATTGATGGCTGAATAATGGTCCTCCGAAGAAATTCATGTCCTAATCCCGAGGACCTGTAAATACTCTCTTATTTGGAAAAAAAAAATCATCTTCGTAGATGTGATTGAGGATGTTGAGATGGGGAGATCATCTTGAATTATCTAGGTGGAATCTAAATGCAGTCACTTGTATCCTTATAAAAAAGAGGCAGGAGGAGATTAAAACAAATACACAGAGGAGAAGGGTATGTAAAGACAGGGCAGAAGAAGAATCGAGGCTGCTGGAAGATTCGAGTGAGGCCACCCACAAGTCACGTGTGACAATTAATTTTATGTGTCAACTTGACTGGGCCATGGGGTGCCCAGACATTTGACCAAACATTATTTTTAATGTGAGTGAAGGTGTTTCTGGTTGAGATTAACATTTAAATGAATAGACTGAGTCAAGTAGATTGCTTTCACCAAAGTGGGCGGGACTCATTCAATCAGTTGAAGATCTGAGTTGAAGAAAAAGCCCGAGTAAGAGGGACTTTCTCCTGTGTGACTACATGAGCTGGAGCATTGGTCTTCTCTAGAGAGATGGGTTGATCCTACTGGTTCTGTTTCTTGGAAGAATCCTGACTAATAAACTAAAGATTGTTATTCTCATCCCCTATTCCTTCCTGTCTCCATTGTTAAGCACAATTATTGGCATAAAAGAGGTTTTTAATACCCATTTTTAGACTGCATTCTAGCCTGGGCAATAAAACAAGAATCCCATTCTCTCTCCCTCTTTCTCTTCCTCTTTCTTTCTCTCTTTCATTCTTTTTTCTTTCTTTCGCCCTTTCTTTCTTCTTTTCTCTCTTTCAAAAATACAAAAAAAAAAAAAGTCCTGGCAGCCAGCAGGAGTAGTAACAGGCAAGGAACACATTCACCCCTAAGCCTCCAGAGGGAGCCCAGCCCTGCCAACACCTTCATTTCAACCCAGAAGAATTGATGTTAGATTTCTGGCCTCCAGGATTGTGAGAAAATAAATGTGTGCTGGGTTAAGTCAGCTCATTTTTAGTAATTTATTACAGAAGCCATAGGAAATTAATACTATAGGGACTATTATACAAGAAGAGTCTAAGTATGTGTGTGTGGAGGGAGTGGTGTATCAAGATTCCATCTGGGGCCAGGTGTGGTGGCTAGCGCCTGTAATCCCAGCACTTTGGGAGGCCAAGGCTGGTGGATTACCTGAGGCCAGCCTGGCCAACATGCAAAACCCTATCTCCACCCAAAAATACAGAAATTAGCCCGGTGTGGTCGTGCACACCTATAATCCCAGCAACTCAGGAGGCTGAGCAGGACAATCGCTTGAACCCAGGAGGCAGAGGTTGCAATGAGCCAAAATTGTTCCACCACACTCCAGCCTGGGTGACAGAGTGAGATTCTGTCTCAATAATAATAATAATAATAATAATTTAAAATAAACTTATTAAAAAACATTCCATTTGAAACATGAAATCTGAGGTGTCTAGCACACGCCTCTGGAAGGAAGGCCAAATAGGAATTTGGATATGTAGGTATGGGACTGACAGAATGGTCTGAGCACCTGTGCTCGGGGTGCCAAAGTCCAAGGGACTGAAAAGCTGTGGGAAGTGAAGTGAGAAAGAAAGACAGTAAGCACATGTTCTAAAGAACTCTCAACATTGGAAGATCGGGTGGAAAGGCAGCCTGAGAAAGAAACTAGGAGAACATGGGGTCTTGAAGGCCAAGGGAGGTGAGTGGTTTTGAATGACAGGGTGATCACCTCCAGAACAGAATCCAATCTGGAGTAGATTTTATGATGAGGATGATGAGGAAACAGAAACAGCCTGTGTGGGTGACTTATTCTTGAAGTTTGGCCTGGAAAGTGCATAAAGAAAGCAGATCATTGCTATGAATATTGGATCCAGGAAAGGCTTTTTTATTCTTATTTTCATATGGCAGAGTTTAGGGTAATTGCATATGATTTGGAAAATGACCCCAAAACGGAAACAGTTGGAAATGCAGGTGAGAGTGGGGCTACCTGCTGAAGCCCGAGAAGGCTGAATGAAGGGCGTAGAGAGCAGGTCTCAATCCTGGCTGTAGTTTAGGATACCCAGGGGACATTTTTAAAAATCCTCATGCCCAGCCTAAACCCAAGATGAATGACATCAGACTTTTTGATTTGGAACCCAGGCATCAATCAATCATTGTCAGAGCTCCTCAGGTGATTCCAATGAGTGGTTCAGAGCACACCTGGAAAGCATGGCAGTGCATCCAGGGAGGATCAGGTGTGTGTGCAGCCACACGGATAGGAAGGTTTGAAGGTTTGGTGGGTGTAAATTAGGAAGTTCCTAGCTGCAGCTTTCTATTTCCAAAATTCAAGGCAAGGTCATATGCTGAGCATGTGCTGAGCATGTAGTGGAAGAAGGGGAGGATAAGGGCTGAAGAAACATAAACAAAGATGACACAGTTCATCCTGATAGTGGGGAAGGGAAGATACCCCATCTGGAGAACTGTGGCAAGAATGCTGGGCAGCCTGGAAGTTTATAGCCATACCATCCAGCCATCCATTCCCCTGACAGGTGTCAGGCAGACACCAAACTAGGAGGTGGGGCTCAGACATCAGAAAGACATTGTCCCTGACCTCACAGATTTCGCAGTTCAATAGAGGAGGGACACATATTAACAAACAGGAGATTCAGGTGCTACAATTGAATCAGGCACAAGACAAATTGGAAACTCTAACCCTTGGTGGGGACAGAAGTCATCTCCTCCTCGGCACATAGGGTGCTCCTGAGACGTGCTCCTGGATCTCCAAGCACCTTACTGTTATGGGAAAACAAAGGGAGACGATAACTCAGTGCTTATTCTCCAGGGATCACTAACGCAGCCCCCAAACTGTTATGACACATCACCAGCATCGTGCCGCATGAGGCCTGCCCTAGCAGGAGAAAGTCTCAGAGACGTCAGCAAGGGCGGCCAGGCTGAGGTCAACACGAATTTTCAGGCGGTAATCTCCAAGTGACATTCAGAAAGTGGTCACTAGGTGGCAGGGTTAACATTCGCAAAGTAACTCCTGTCGCTGCCTACCATGTAGGAGTGAACCTGACAACACCCCAGGCCAAAAACCCAGACTTCCAGGCCTGCCTGCAGTTTGCTGTGATGAGGTACCTAGCAAGAAGAGTCATCAGTCAATGATGATTTCAGGTGGCTGTTTCATCTGACTCGCTAATCCGCGTTTATTTGGTTTTACTTCTCTCCAGCTCACAGGTGCCTCTCGAGCACTTGAAACGTAGACTGAGAAACTGAATATTGAATTTTATTTCATTTTAACTTGTTTGAACATTAGAAACTAATACTTGATTCAGTGGCTGAAAAACATTTTTGGCTTTGAGTTTTATGAAATCTAAATACAGGTCAAATATTTCCAATGAAAATACAGTGCCAAAATCGAGATGTGATGGAAATGTAAAACAAGCCCTGGATTTTGAAGATATACTATGAAATCAGAAGGTAAACATCTCACTAATATTTCACATCAGTTATATTGGTTTTATATGATTGCAATAATATTTTGATATATTGAGTTAAATAAAATACATTCCTGAAATTAATTAATTTTTCACTTTGGGGCAGGGAGGACTGCCATGCCATTTATTAAGAGAAAGCAAAATGAAGCAAGGAGATGCTCTGGGAACACACAGGGTGATGGCACAAGAACACAATAGCTAGCGTATCCCCAGTCCCGGAGGTCTCTGCGGGCTTCCTCCACCAGGGCCTGCCCAGGGTCTCAGGGCAGCCTCCCTACCCAGCTTGAGGCCTGGGGCTAGCAGGTGCCTTAACCCCTTGTCTTCAGTCTGAATTGCAGTGGAGCTCAGTCATTTCCCATATCCACACACCATTTTGACATCACATTTTGACCTCTCCAGAAACTACCGAACCGCAGTGCCCCACCCAGCTGTACAGGTTTCTCTGAAAACCACGGCCTAGGTTACCTCCAAATCAATTCTGAGAGTGGTTTTGACATGCCTGACTCACTTGAAGCAAACGATTTTTGTCATGTGTTCAGTTTATTGGTTCTTGACTATTTAATGTGCACGTTTCAAAGTTACAAGTCAGCCTCACTTTATACAGCCAAGATATGTGTAAACTTTTTAAAATCAAGTCATCAAAAAATGCACCAGGTTTGTTACAGTTTAAAGAAATTCTGCAAAGAAACTCTATTCTGTGAGCAGTCACAAATAATATAAGTAATTTGATAAAATAATGTTTATCAGTTCTACAAATTAAAATTGTTATGGTAGATTTGTTTAAAGCAAATTAAACAATATTTAGAAGGTGGAAAGGGAATTTTAGAATTTCCTCTTTTTACTTCCTTTTTTTGTTTGTTGTTAATTATAGGCTGCAACAGGAACTACAGTAATTATGTTCCGAAGAGAAAAACTATGCTAGAATTTGAAACTAGAATGTCAGCATATCATCATACTTGGCCATTACTGATGGTATCTCTCTGTAAGGACTTTTTCTCTACCTTCATGTCTGTTTATGGCTGGTCTTATCATGGTATATGCTTATTCAGCAATATAAACTGGATTATTTTCTCTGGTTGAAAATCTTAAGACACACCAGTTCCTAGCTTCTTTTCTTCTCCACAGGCTTCATATCTCGCATTTCATTTGGAAAAAAAAAAAAAAGTCAAAAAGCCAGATGTGTCCCACCTCAGAGGTGAACTGCCTACCATATTGGCCAATGTCAGAGCTGTGGGACATGCCACATGTCAGGGGGCTGGAGCCCACCACTCCCTGACTTACCTCCTACCAACATATCCCACTGTGGCTCAGCTGGCCAGAAGGTCCCAGACCCTGAACTGGAATAAACTCTGAGCTGGGGTCTCAGGCAGGTTTCCTCTCTGACAGTGCTGCCTGCCGAGCTGATCAGGCATCTGAGCAACCCCAAGGACTCAGATGAGTGGGCCCCAGCCAGACACTGAGGGAAGAAAACAAATGGGTGCTACCTGGGCCTTCCATGGACCAAGAAAGATGATGATCCCACAGAAACAAAGTTCTGGTGAATGAAGAACAAATGGGAAGGTAAGATGATGAAAAGCCACAGCCTCAAGTGAGGTTCAACAATAAAAAGGAACGATATGGTTGGGGGCAAGAGTGACTCTGGGATCAGAGAGAGTTAGGAGTCCTGGAACTTCCACTTTCCCACCTGAGGGCTGAAAGCTAAAAGAGATAGGCCCAATTAAAGCAAGAACTGAGTGCTGACCAAACCGGCCCTACAGGAAAAAGATGCAGAAAGAAAATGCAATTGAAGGGAAATAAATGACAGGCAAAGAAACAAGTGCAACCTATGAAAATCAAAGAAAACTAATGAAGATGCATTTTCCTGAGCACGGAGGTCAAAAGGATTGAACAAGGTTTTGACCAACTCTCCATCAATCTCCGTATAAAAGTGATACCTTTCTGCTCTTGGGGTCGGTTTGGTTTTGTTCTTAAGTCAGAAATGATAGTTCTTTCCAGATCTTAGGCTAGAATTGAAAATTGGGAAACATTCAGAGACACAGTATTTTTTATTATTTAGAAATTAAAACTCCCAAATGTAAATTGCCCCAAAATAGCAAATCTCAAAAACCTAAAAATCTTACATATGTTCCAGCCATGCAGAAGCTGAAAGAGAACTATTTACAACAGCTTTGATCAGTGTTATTTATAAAACGGAAATCTCACGAGTCTACTTGGAGCAAGTAGCACTTTCTTCTGGGGAAGTTACTGGGGAAAAGCAAAGCATTTTGGTCCCAACTATACCAAATTTGGTGGCTTTGGGCACTTACTGGAAGGACCCAAACTCTGCTTTAAAACAGACAGAAACTGGTATGTGAGATCCAAGTCATCTCTAGAAAGATGTTTAGAAAACATGTGCAAATGTTCAGATATGGCCATAATAAAAGCCCTCTGCAGAATCTTAACCGTTTACTTCTGGTTCTCAAGCTCATCCCCAAGCCCCTTCATATTCTGTCCAGGGCACTCACAGGCAGGCTGACTGCTGGAGATCTTACGGGTTTGGAGAGAGCCTCCCTCACAGGAGGAAGAAGGAGCAGTAAGCAGAGATTGAGTATGCAGACCTGGCAAGCCACCTTAATTAGCTTCTTCACATGTACAAACATTTCCTCGCAGCCCTAGTTAACGATCAGCAGTCATCATGTGCCCTAATTCAGAGACTCTGTATCAACAATAAACTGGGCCTGGGGCAGCCTCCACCTGCCCTGTCATTAAAGAGTCCTATTTACAGTGGCCTTTGCAGTCACTCCATCTCCTTAGCACTGGAAAGTCACTACAGTTTGCAGTGTTTACTTTGGTGGTCAACAGCCATAGGCACTCAGTGGTCCTGGCAGTAGCTCAGAGCCCATAGATTCTGTGCAATTAAGAAATTACATCTGCAAGAAGCGAGGAGTGGCCCACAGGCTTTGGGACCAAGTCAGCATGTCCTTGGCATTTACTAAGTCCAGATGTCTTTATCTTCTGGGCAGGAAGTCAGAGCCTGTCCAGATGGCATCTTGATTGCTTTTGGCCCAGCTGATTAAATTTCTAAGTCTGACATCTCTTCCAAATACCCTCTCCATCCTATGAAATGTGGTTGTCAGATAAATGCCAGAAAGAATCCCCACAGAGGACCGCAAACTGGGAGGGCCTGAATGCAAACCTGAGTGCCTGAGAAGTCTGCGCTGAACACATTTCCTGCCATATGGCTGGGGTTCTGGGATTCTTTCCACTACAAGCAAGGGGATTTCTTGAGAAGCAATATGGTGGGGGGCAAGAGTGAGTCTGGGATCAGAGAGAGTTCGGAGTCCTGGAACTTCACTTTCCCACCTGCGACCTTGTATTTCTGACCTTGGTGTACTCATCTATAGGTTTGGAATAAAAATACGACCCACATCAACCAGTTGTTCTGAAATTATATGTGATAATGGACATCAAGTGTTTACAAGAGTACCTGACATATAGTACATATTCCCTACATACATTTAATTTTTGCTCTTACTTTTACTTTGCCTCCTGAGGAGCTGCTCCTTAAAATCACAAACTGAATATGGACAAGGTATCAGCCTGGTCACTCACACATGCTTTATGCCAGAAATAACACATAATTCTTGCCAAGCATGGTGGCTCATGCCCATAATCCCAGCTACTCAGGAGGCCAAGGCAGGAGGATCACTTGAGGCCAGGAGTTCATGACCAGCCTGGGCAACACAGCGAGAACTCTGCCTCTAAAAAAATTTTTAATTATTATTTTTGTAAATTTTTGTTTTTTAGAGACAGAGGTTCACTCTGTCACTCAGGCTGGAGTGTGGTGGAGCGATCTCAGCTCACCGTAGCCTCGACTCTCCGGGCTCAAGCAATCCTCTCGCTTCAGCCCCCCATGTAGCTGGGACCACAGACATGCACCTCCACACTTGGCTAATTTTTGTATTTTTTGCCTGACATTAGACAGGATGTGAAAAATGTTCCTGAAGGACTAAAAGTAAATAATAACATAAGTAAGTTGAATAATAATGTAAGTAATCGCAACTCTTGGGACTGTTAGACTCATCGGTTGTTCATTTACATTCTTAATGAAAAAATAACAAGGTTGGATTAGATTATTTTAAAACTTACTTTTAGCTTAAAATTTCTGATTTTAATGCACAACTATTGAAACTACTTTATTTCAGAGTTGAGAGTTTATCTCGGAATCCCAATTCCCAGCCCTATACTCACTCTAGTCTCTGTATCTCAGTTCCTGTTAATATTACATTCATTTACAGTTTGAGAGAAAAACCCTAAGGATGCCTTTAACATTTCTGCCTTCAAAAAACTGCATCAGATGAAAGAAAAGTTAATGAATGGTATTGATGTTATGGTTAATTGAAAGTTAAAGTTTGACAAATATTCTAATATGCTACATATATTTTCAGAACTATATACATGTAACAGGATGACTACAAAAATAGTGAAACCCAGATCTGGGGAAATGTGCCAACACCAGATAGTTTTCAAATTTCTATAATGAAGGCCCAGAGAATGAATATTTCCAATATCACTTATCTTGAAAAGTGGTACATCCTGGGGCAGGGCGTGCAAACGTCTTTGGATCAAACAAGTAAAGACCTCCCCTTCCCCTGAGTATGGAAGCCAAGAAGATTTGGGCTCAGAGGCACGAAAGGACTTAGCCCGCCTCTGTCATAAAAACTTCTCTATGTGATGTGAGGATACTGTGCCTGCACCGTTGCTGTTGGCGGCATTGGTGGCAGTGCCAATAACAGTGCAGAGAGGTCTGGGTGCGATGGCTCATGCCTGTCATATCAGCACTTTGGGAGGCCGAGGCGGGCAGATCACCTGAGGTCAGGAGTTCAAACCAACCTGGCCAACATGGTGAAACCCCGTCTCTAGTAAAAAAAATAAATAAATAAAACAGCTGGATGTGATGGCGGGCACCTGTAATCCCAGCTACTTGGGAGGCTGAGGCAGGAGAATTGCTTAAACCCGGGACGTGGAGGTTGCAGTGAGCTGAGATCGTGCCATTGCACTCCAGCCTGGACAACAACAGCAAAAAAAAACGTGCAGAGAAATAGTTCTGGATGAGGGTCAGCATCGCAGGGCTGTCCAGCTTCAAAAGCACACAGCTGAGCTTGAAATTGAAGGGGACCAAAATGTAACACCCCAAAATACACCACTTTGATGTATCAATTATTTTGACCTGAAGGTAATTAAGAAATTGCAGATACAGGAGGGGCTTCCTGGTCTCCTCATTTTTACCTAAAAATAGGACATAAATTTCCCATGAAACACCTACCCTTCCTGTACTAGGAATAAGAGAATACTCCTCTCACCGGAGACAAAGAGTCAAAACAGACCTTACTTAACCCTTGCCTGTCATTAGCTCCCCCATATCTTTCCCAGTCACTTTCCCGCAATCCACTGGTCCCAGCTCAAAGCCCTTTTCTTTGTCTTGTCACAACTCCACCATTGATTGCTCCTTGTTAAAATGGTACGTAAGCCTCTAGGTCTAGCCGCCGCTTTGGGATCTTCCCGTCTTTCTAGGAAGCCCTTGTGCCACATAAAAATATTATAATCAAACAAAATTATTAGGCTTTATCTCCTGTTAATCTGTCTTTTGCCAGTTCAATTGACAGGCCCCGGTCTGAGAGACAAAGGGAGGAAAAGTCTTTCTTCCCCTACAACACCAAGCCAGACTTGAGGAGAGCCCGGTCTCCTCTCAAGGTGTGAGAAGGGCACCGGCATCACATGTTCTGTCTAGCCACTTCATAAGTATCATCAACCACGGAGGCAGAAGCATAAACAGCATGACAAGAAAGCAGGAGTAGAGGAACAGAGGGCGCCATTCCGGTGCGCTCATGAAGCAGCACAACAATAACCCTCAGAGAGAGGTGGGCTTGACTTTGGGCATTTGTGGCTCTGAACCTTGGGTTATAATAATTTGATTTTTTAAAAAAACAGGCCGGACACGGTGGCTCACACCTGTAATCCCAGCACTTTGGGAGGCCAAGACAGGTGGATCACCTGATGTCAGGAGTTCGAGACCATCTTGGCCAATATAGTGAGATCCCGTCTCTACTAAAATACAAACATTAGCCGGGCATGGTGGCACACACCTGTAATCCCAGCTACTCAGGAGGCTGAGGCAGGAGAATCACTTGAACCCAGGAGGTGAGGTTGCAGTGAGCCAATATTGCACCACTGCACTCCAGCCTGGGTGACAGAGCAAGACTTCATCTGAAAATAATAATAGTAAAATAAAATAAACATATTGGGAAATATAACAATAAAGAGTAAAATTGACTATGCAATATTTAAAATATTCATGTACAATTTTAGAAGCAAATAAATTTAACCAACTAGAGACAGGAACGTAGGAAAGCGGGCTTGAACAAAAAGCAGAACAACTAAATGTACAGAGGGTAAAAACATAGGTCAGTTTAATACCAACTGCTGTCCATAAGATATAACAAATTACTTGTTTTAATTATCTAATGAAATTATTTTAAAAACATCTAGTTTTTGACTAAATTTAGATCACAAAAGCATATTTTAGTTTGCACATTCTTGAAAGAAAGTAAATTAGCCTTAGTTATCACCAGGATACAGACTGAAGCGCCAAATAAGGTATCCGAGGACCCCAAACCACTCCCAGATTATAAATACATGGCAACAAAAAAGTGAATGTATGGGCCTCGCCAGACAGGAAATTCGGTAGTTCTATGGGGTCAGCCATGGGGAGACAGCTGACCACAGGGGACAAACTGCATGCAAATGTAGTAGAATAAAAGCACACCAACAGAAACAATGATTTGGGATTTGTATATAAATATATGTTAGCATCAATATAAGGATGCTTGAACTTTTGAAAACTTCTGGGGTCCACAGTCTGTTGTTTGCTCACTGACATGGATGCTGGTCAGTAGAAATAAATATGTTTCTGGTACCTTTTCTCATGTTCTCTTCTCCCTCTCCATGTCTCTGCAAGAAATGGTTCTCAGAATGGGGATTGGCAATTTTATCCCTTAATGGCATTGTGAGTCAACTGGGATTGCAGAAATCATGGTGCCCATCACTCAGCCAAACTTCTGTCTGTAATTTTTGTTTGCCAAGAAGATATGAGACAAATCAAGGGTAACCCCCAATATTATTGGCTCAAGCCAAAAATTCTATTACAAAAGTAAATTGGAAATCATAGTTTTGAAATAAAGCAATGGAGCTTTAAATAAAGAAGAACCTTGTTGATAAGCTAGTTCAACTCCATCATTTTGCAGATAAGCAAACTGAGACTCAGAGAGACTGCCCCAGTGATACACACAGTGAGTAGCAAAGCTAGGATTAAAATTCAAGTCAGTGCTTGTCTTGGGCAATTGAGAAAACATTTAGATAAACAGTCTGCTAGAGGTTGCAATACATTCATTTATGGCATAGTTTGAGGAACCAGAGATTTTTAACCTTTCTAGGGAAACATTCAGGGACATGGTAGCTATTTTCAAATGCTTGAAGGTAGAAAAGGCCTTGAACTTACTCTGTTAGCCAAAGGAGACTTTAACAGTTCAATGTAAGATAAAACCTTTTGAACAATCAAAATTGGCCAAAACCATTGGGGGGTGAGGAATGATGAGTTTTCTGTCACCTGAGGCATTTCAGAATAGACTGAAAAATAACTCAGTATATTTTTGTCTACAGAGAGGGGTGAATTAAGGGGTGTGTAGGAGAGAATTCAGGCATGAAAATCATTTGGATGGGGTGACCTGTAAGAGGATGTGATTCTTTATATCCAAATTCCGGGACCAAATAAGAGTTTCATTCTTGCCTCTAAACTCTAAAACTTATCTTCTCATCTGTTTGCAATAGTTTAAATTTTAATCTATTTTATATTTCAGAGTATTATGCCCTGAATATGTGATTTGAATGCTGTGGCAGAAGGTCACTCATATTCATTCATTTTCTTTTACTCTTATATATTTGCAGTGAGTCTTTTGAATTCATTATGCAAACACATGCAAATCATATGCAAATGATGTAGCCTCAGAAAATGACAAAATCTGATGGCCTTAACTGAGCCATCAGACCTTTCTTTAAGAAGGAAAGTAATATGACTTTCAACATCTCTGGGGCAGGAGACAATTTCCTGAGAGTGATATTTACATGACATCAGAATTTGTTGCTCAGTCTTTGCCTCACTTTCTGCATATTTATGTGGGACTTTGAGGTAAGGAAAGCATTTTCACAGATATGATCCTATTTGATCCTCATAATTACCCAGTGATGTAGGCAGAACACGAATTCTAATTCTTGTTTTTCAGATGGGAAAACAGACTTAGAGAAGTGAAGTGACTTGCCCAAGGTCACGCAGCTGGCAAGCGAGGATCTGAGGTCTAGCACTAGACCCTTCCCAGTCCTCAGCTCTTCCCATTGTACACTGATGCATGGCTTCTTTGAAGCAAGGTGGTCTGTCATTGGTCGGGGTTTGCTTAGACTGCGTCTTGCTGATGGCATCTTCAGAGATTATTCTGTTGATGAAGATGGCATTTTAAGAGTGACTAGAAAAAGCCCAAATATGTATAGCAGCACCAGCAGAATGCCAAGTACATATTTCCTCCAATCCCTTCTGCTTTTTGGCATCTTCTCTGAAATCTCCAGATGAACATCATTCTTCACCTCATCTACTCTTCAGCTCCTTCCAGAGGCAAAATCCTATCTTAAACCATGAAGAGTAGTAGCACAGTCTCTGCAGTGAGGCTTTCTGGATCTGAAGCCCTAGTCCACCACTCTCTAATTGTGTGCCTTGGAGAGGTTGTTTAATTTCTCTAAGCATCAGTTTCTACAACTGTAAAATGAGAGAAATAATAACATCTCTTTCATAGAATATGTGGAAATATTCTAGGATAGGGAAATGCAGCAAAAAAACAAAAATTAAACCTGACCCAGTGTCTGGCATATAGTAAGGACTCAATAAATGGCAGATACTATAGCCATTTTATTCATCATAGTAATACAGTAGTGGTGGTGCTGGTGGTAGTAGTAGTACTCAAGTCATTGTGAACTCTGAGACTGAAAGCTGGGTTCTTGGAAATGGAGTGGGAGAACAGTAACAGCAAATATATCCTGTATTCCAGAGGGTTGGAGAACAGATAGAACAGGTAGCTAAATGCAGCCTATTGAGGAATGTTTGATCTTTGACTTTCTTTAATCATTGCCACATCTTGTTCCTTGATAAGAAGAATTGCAATCCTGCTTGAAAACTATTTCTAAGAAGAAACAGAGCTGAGGCTGGCAGCCCTAACTCTGCTGTCCCTTAGCCAGGCTGTTCTGTCTATAGCAGTGTCTCCTCCTTCTCCAGGCCAGGTTAGGAGGGAACAAGAGGGGAGTCCACCCCAACTGCTTTAACAAGCCTGAACCACCAGGTCAAGAGATGAAGTCATCTTCCTCCCACACGAAGACCAGGGGTGGGGATGGCCAAGGTGGCCAAGGCAGCAGCTGAGGCTCAAGGAGCAGATATACTCTCAAGCTTGCTCCCTCCTGCTCCAGCTCCCAGCTCAGCAGGTGCCATGAAAGGCTCAGTTCTTTAATCTGCCCCCACAGAGTGCTCTGCCCTTCCAATGTTCTCCAACACTTCTACTCACTCACCTAGGACAACTAAGAAAGTGGCCTCCTTGGTGAGCAGAGCTTCTACAGCCTCTCTCAGGGAAAAGGACCGGAAGCTGTTGGAGTTGGCCAAATGCTTGAAGTTGGCGTAAAGTCAATCGGAACCACCACAGTGAAAGTCTATGTGATCAGCCCAAAGGGACTGCACAACTGATTCATGCTCAGTGCCAGGAAATGCACTGGGCCATTCCGGGGCTGGGTCCTTAGTTATTTTTGGCAAAGATGGGTGATATGCAAAAGGGACTTCCTTTTTTTTTTTTTTTTGAAGCACAGAGTCACAGAATGCTGAGCACTCAACAGTATTTCTTGCTCCAAGATCACCCTTCTGACTACCTCTCTGGCTGCCAAATTGCCAGCGCCTTCATATTTGATAGCTTCAGGGCCTTCATAGTTTCTCAGCTCCAAGCATTAGGTAAACCCAACACGCTGGGATTGCACTGGTCCTACGATGGCTTTTGACTGCAGCTGCTTCTTTTTGATGGTGCTGTTTTCTGCCAGCTGTAAAGTCATCACCTCCTTGGATCAGATGTGTATTGAGGTGAGTCCAAACTGTTTGTCTTTATCCAGATTAAACCATCTGAAAATTTTGAGATTTAGCATGCAGTCCAATCTGATCTTTGGCATTTCAATATCCATTGTCTTCAAAAAGGAAATGAGGTATAGATACATTTTTATTATTGTGAGAAAGAAGCCACAGAGCTCAGCCAGGAGATCATCTGGTGGCATCTTAATAGGAAGCAATGAGATTTTTTTCTCTTTTTCAAACAATTCCCCCCAAATAATCTCAAGTGGGTTATAAGATATCAACAGAGTCTCTGTGCACAAAGCAGACCCCTAAACCTGACTCAGCCTGGGGGAGCTGTTGGTTTAACATCCCCACTCTCACATGGCGCTATCCCAATGAGTCCTTTGGTCTCCTGGCTCTCAGGGTGAGAATTAGTAAAGACAAGCCTGTGCCAGGTTTTAGAGCATTGAAAAGATCATTCTGAATGAGTCTGGCTTTCTCCTCAACTTGGACAGCCCTCCATCTGTTTTACTAACCCACAGGAGTAAATCTGAGAATATAGCCAAATTACACCTTCTGTTTTGGACCATAACAATATTTATCAACCTGTGGGAAGTTCTTGGAGGGGGTGAAGAGAAAGGAGAAGGACCTCCGTCTCTTGCCATCCTCTAAAATGCCTCAAACTTCCTCTTGCTTTCTCTGATCCCGCAGGTGTTCAATACCACGTGGCCTGTCAGACAAGGGCTGCATACAGGAGGGACAATGGGTCTTGGTGACTTGGTGAGCTGCTGGTCTGGGTTGGGGTTAAGAGTAAGAGCCAGGAGTAGCCAGATGTGGAGTTGCCCTGGGGCAGTATTAGGAGGCCAGAAGGATAAGGAAGAGGAGAGCAAAGCCAGCGCTGGGGTAAGGCTCAGAGCTGCGTGAGCAGAGCCTTGTTGGTCTGGCATTAGGAATCAGCAGCAGGCCAAGAGGAGGCACCATGCCCATGAGAAATGAAAGCTGGGAAGGCATGTGTTGGTTTGCTTGGGCTGTCATAACAAATGCCACACAGACTGGGCCAGGCGGGGTGGTTCATGCCTATAATCCCAACATTTTGGGAGGCCAAGGTGGATGGATGGCTTGAGACCAGGAGTTCAAGACCAGCCTAGGCAACATGGTGAAACCCTATCTCTACTAAAAATACAAATATTAGCTGGGTGTGGTGGCACATGCCTGTAATCCCAACTATTCAGGAGGCTGAGGCACGAGAATTGCTTGAACCTGGGAGGCAGAGGTTGTAGTGAGCTATGATTGTGCCACTGCACTCCAGCCTAGGTGACAGAGCAAGATTCCATCTCAGAATAAACAAACAAACAAAAAATACACCAAAAAACAAACAACAACAAAAAACAATTACCACAGACTGGGTAGCTTAAACAAGAGAAATAGATTGTCTCAGTTCTGGAGGCTGGAATTTCAAGATCAAGGTGTTGGCAGAGTTTGCTGCTTCTGTGCCCTCACTCCGTGGCATGCAGATGGCCATCTTCTCTCTGTGTCCTGTCATAGCCTTTCCTCTGTGCATCCTTCAGGTT
The DNA here is from genome assembly GCA_004027715.1 of Plecturocebus donacophilus. Classification (NCBI taxonomy): domain Eukaryota; kingdom Metazoa; phylum Chordata; class Mammalia; order Primates; family Pitheciidae; genus Plecturocebus; species Plecturocebus donacophilus. The sequence goes on along the minus strand of PVKP010019604.1, from coordinate 8,715 downwards.
GGAAGGTCTGTAATTGCCCAACAAGGTCTTCCTGCCCACTGCACAGACAAAATCAATCCGCCAAGACTACAGCATTGCAGTAAAAAAAGTTTCATTGATGTGAGACTGGCCACACCAGGTGGAAGACAGAGTTATTACTCAAGTCAGTCACTCCAAAGTCTTGAAGATTAGGGGTTTTCAAGATAGTTTGGTGAGCAGGGGACACGGGAATGGCAAATGTTAACTGGTTGGGATGAAGTCGTAAGGTTTTGGAAGATGGTTCTCATGTGCTGAGTCCACCTCTGGGTAGGGCCAAAGGATGGGTTGAGTTAGGAGTCTGGGTGGAGTTAGTCTGAAAGAGATCTCAAAAAAAAATTGTAGGTTCTATAATAGTGATGTTATCTATAGAAGTAATTAGGGAAGTCACAAATCTTGTGACCTCTAGTCACATGACTCCTGAACAGTAAGGAGTAACTATGCCAACATCTTAGTAGAATTCAAGCCCCTCTTATAATCCTAATCTGGTAGCCTTTCGTTAGCTTTATAAAAGTGTTTTCTTTTAAAAAAGGGCTATTATCCTTACTTTAAGGTTAAACTATAAATATGTCCCAAATTCAGCTTGGTCTATACCCAAGAATGACCAAGGAGAGATTGGAGATTAGAAGTAAGATGGAGTCAACTATGTTATATTTCTCTTACTGTCATAATTTTGCAAAGGTGGTTTCAGGTCAATGTCATACAGACATGTGGGAGGCATGACAAGTGGGTAGGAATGAGGACACCATCCCCTCAGTGATCAGGGACATAGGTTATCACCTCCTGGTGAGAGCCTCTGATGGGATAATATCCCCATTTAATTCCAGCTCATTGGAAAGTTGGCTGTTTAAAATGCCCCACTCTTATACACCTACAAGTTTAACTCTGAAATCCTGGCATCAGCGGGAGGCCCCCTAGTCCTTTGGCTGCCTGTTCTGGGGCCTATGGAGCTATTCGTGTCTCAGGAGTGGTGCTCAGGGTTCTGGGGTCTGCAGGCCTGGCCCTGTGTGGTAGCAAAGGCTTCCTTTTTGGATAAGCCAGATGAGACTGAACCCTTCTGTAACAGCAACCTTCCTGCAGCTGTCCCTCCGAAAGAAGTTTGATTTTAAATGAACTTGCAAGCTATTCAATTAGCATTGGATCTGTATTTTCTTTTGTTTCATCCATCATGTGTGAGTTCTCAAGAGCAAGCTCTAAGGCTGTTTACAGAGCTCTTGCTACTGTGTGGATACTAGGGAGGGAGCTGGAGGATGCAAAGACAAATGGAACTTATTCCTGACAGTCTAGAACTTCCAGGCTGCCAGCAAGGGATAAAAGGAAGAGTTGATCAAAGAATAAACTCTTGCCTTTGACTTAAGGGCTTGGCCCTTTTTCAAGTGTGAATTACCCCCAACTTTAACCACCCTTCCCCGCTGGTTTCCTTTCCTCTTTTCTTCTTCTCCCTTCAGCTCATGCATAGTGTCTGCACGTTCATGTGATCACCATTACCCTATTAAGCCTGTGAACAAAAGTTCTCTAAAGAGGAATTTGAGGAAGGAGACTATTCCAATGACAAGTTTGCAAACTGGGGAGACTGCAGCTTTTGGCACATAGCCTTTGGAAGATGCATTCCAGAGAACAAATGAGGAATTTGGCTTCTATATAGAGATTTCCCACTCAGGTTCCCAATCAGATTCATTCATGCAACAGAAGCATTCAAACTTGCTTAGTTCTGATTGGTTGGTGCAGCTGAGCCCTGACTGATTGATAAAGCGGAGCCTTGACTGGTTTGTTCAGGAGAGAGTTGAAAGTTCCAAAATTAAACAGAGATGAGGGTTTTCAGAAACTCAGAGTACACATGTGACCTCTAGTCAGCAACTGGCTGCTTGGCTCTATTTAAAATTTAGGCCCAGTTAGCCACTTGGGATCTGATAGTTTGGAGCTGTGTCCCCGCCCAGATCTCATGTTGAATTGTAATCCCCAGGGCTGGAGGTGGGGCCTGGTGGGAGGTGGGTGGGAGCAGCTCCCTCATGGCTTGGTGCTGTCTTGGTGACAATGAGTTCTCCTGAGATCTGGTCATTGAAAAGAGTGGCACTTCCCCTGTCATTCTCTCTCCTGCTTTCACCATGCAGAGTGCCTGCTTCCTCCCCCTCTGCCTTCTGCCATGATTGCAAGAGTCCCAAGTCCTCCCTGAAGCCAAGCAGATGCCAGCACTGTGCTTCCTGTAGAGCCTGAGAAGCAGTGAGCCAATTAGACCTCTTTCCTTTATAAACTACCCAGTGTTGGGTATTTATTTATAACAGTGCAAGAAAGGCCTAACAGAGGATTCAATTTGAAGGACTGGCTGGCTCTTTCAGTTCACATTTGTTTGTAAGCCCTGGCCTAAAAATAAGGCTGTTGTTTTGAGCTTAATAAACTTTTTGTCGAAATAAAACATTCATACAGAAAAGTTCACAAGTCATGTGTGCCGTTAAATGAGTTTTCACCATGTGAACACATCCATGTTACCAGCACACAGATCAAGAGGTAGAAAATTCTCAGCACCTCAGAAGCCCTCCTCATGCCTGCTCCCTGTCATTAGCCCCTGAAAGCATCCAGTATTTCTAGCTTCCATCACCAGAAACTAGTTTTTCCTGGTCTTGAACTTTATATATATGGGACCATACAGTGTGTACTCTTTTGTGTCTGGCTTTTTTTGTTTTTGTTTTTGTGGTTCAACATTAAATTTGTGAGACTTATTGGTGTGTGCAGCAATCATTTGTTCATTTTTATTGCTGAATGTTACTCTGATGTATTAGTGAGCCACCATTGATTTATCCATTCTACTGCCAATGAGCATTTGTGATGTTTCCAATTTTTTGGCTATTATGAATGATGCTGCTTTGGACATTCTTGTCTATATCTTTAGTAAACAGATGTACAAATGTTTATTAGGTATATACCTAGGAGTAGGTATATTTGATCATGGGGAAACATATATTTAAACTTTAATAGATACTGCCAGTTTTTTAAAGTGTTAGTATCAGTTTATACTCAGTGGCAATGTACATAAGTTCTAACTGCACCAAAGCCTCACTAACATTTTGTATTGTTTGTTTTTAAAATGCTAGCCACGCTGATAAATGGGTATTGGTATTTCACTGGGAGTTAATTTATATTTTCCTGGTGAACAACTAAATTGAGTACCTTTTCATACTTTAATCAGTCATTTGCATATTCTTTCTTGTGTGTGTGAAATGCCTGTTGAAGTGTTTTGCTCATTTTCACTTGGGTTGCCTTTTTTTATTCATTTGTAGGAGTTCTTTAGGTAATGTGAATATAAGTCCTTCATCAGATTGCAAATACCTTCTCTCACTCTGTGGCTTGCCTTTCCACTCTCCTGGTGGTGTCCTTTGCTGAACCAAAGTTCTTAATTTTAATAAACCTCAACTTATTATTTTTTTCTGTATTTTCAGTAAATTTCTGTCCTGTTTAAGAAATTTTTGCCTACCTCAAGAGTTTGATATTATCCCATGTTTCTTCTAGAAGCTTTATTGTTTGTATTTATTTTCTATTTCTAGGTTTCACATTTAGATACATCAAAATTGTTTTTGTTTTTTGCATACAAGTAGGAGTCAAGATTAGTTTTTAAATAAAACATTTTGTTTGGAAAAATATCCAAACCTACCTACAGGTTCTAAGATGATCCTGTAGTCTATGTAGATTCTTCCATTGTCAAATGCTACATGTTTTCTCTCTCTGTTTTTCTCTCTGTGAATGTTTGTGTCCCTGTATATGTGTGACTTAAGCAAAAATATTAGGACCCATATCAAGTCTTTGGAAGCTGACAAATATGCAAAGAGTAGCTGAAATTCAGTGTTCTGTGATTTGGATTGTGGCATCATTTTAGATGCACTCTTGAAATAGTTATTTGGGAATGTGGGCATGCCTCCCCTTTTCAAGTGATCTCAGCTTGGCCATCCTTTTCCCTCCAAACTATGATAGAAGAGAGTCCTACAGTCCCTAGGTGTGGGATAAAGGGGGACTGGTTAGCAGAGCTCTTTTTTGGGAAGGAAATCCAAGTTGATAGACACAAGGGCTTCCCGATATCTTTCGATAACAATATAAGGTTGTGATGATCCAGTTAAACACTAAATTCTCTTGTTTAGTGCTGACACACATTATCACATTAATCCTCACAATAAACTTGCAAGGTGAAGTTACTAACCTCAATGTACAGTTGAGGAAAAGGGAGGCTCAGAGAACACAGCTTGGTGGTTGAGAGCTAGGATTTGAACCCAAGCAGTCTGACTTTACAAACAGAAAATAAAGAGCATGCAACTGGAATGCCCTTTGCCTGGAGGAGTAAGACTGACAACAAAGTTATAGGGATGTGCTCTCTAGGGAGTGTTTGCTTTGTTTTCAGAGAGTAATTGTCGCTGTGGGATTTGGCTCAGTCTAAATTGCTCTATCTCGGATGGAGGCATGATTAATGAGGAAGGGCTGGAGGTCAGTGTCCCAGACTCTTCGTGCATGGGGGGCTGGCTGTTGCATGTGTCAAGTGCAGATGAGAAATCCAAAAAGATGAGAATAAGCCCTTGAGTCAAATTCAAAGAGTTCCAAATTAGAAAATGTTTCAACACTTGCAAGGAGGGAAAATACAGTGGGATGAGAGGGAGTTAGATATACAGCAGAAAGGAGGAAAATAAAAGCCTGATTGAAAAAATGCAAATGAATACCTAGAGGGAAAAAGGATTACAAATACAAATGTAGCTCTAGGAGCGTAGCTCTGAGACAGAGCTAGAGACAAAACGGATGACACAGGTCCCAGTGCACAGTGGGTCCCAGTGCAAATGCCCCTTAACTTAGAATAGTGATGGGAATGAGGTAATTGTCATAAATACCACGTGACTTTGCCACAGCTCTGCTGTCTGCGTGAGTTAGCGTCAAAAAGTCCAGTCTGCAGTGGAGCCAGCAGAAGCAGAGAAGTGCAAAGGGCCGTTTAGAAATTGACCACATTTCTAGACTTCTCTAGGAAGAGAAGGCTGGGTTTATAGGAAATGGTCATGCGGAGATCAGAGAAACTGCAACGGCAGTGGGTGTCTCCTGGAAAAAGCAACAGAAGCGCATGGTCCAGGCGGTGGCCATGCTGTCTGCTGGGGCCCAGTGTTTCTTTGCATCCTGTCTTTTCACTCTCTGCTGCATTACCATTCTGCTGTTCTGGAAGCCTGGCTATCAGAACTCATGCTCAAAAAAGTTTGACTTCAATCTTGATAGGGAAAATGACACACTCTTATTAGTGCAATATTACTACCAAAAATGTATAACCAGAGTCAAATCATGATGAACACACAAACCCATTACTTGGGACATTCTGCAAAATATGAGCCTGTATTCTTCAAAAAATATTCCCATCTGAAAGACAATGAAAAGCTAAGGAACTGTCTCAGATTAAAGGAGTTGAAGATATGACAACTAAATGCCATGTATGATCCTGGATTGGAGAAACAAAAATTACTGTAAAGAACAATAATGGGACAATTGGCAAAATTCAGATATAGACAGTATGTTGGATAAGAACATTGTATCAATGTTAAACATCTTGAATTTCATAATGGCACTGTAGTCCTATAATATCCTTGTTTTTAGGATATATAAACTGAGGTGTTTAGGGCTTAAAGGTCATGATGTCAGTAGTGTACTCGCAATCCAAAAGAATGTGAATAATAGTGTGGTGTGGGTGCATGCATGTGTGTGTACTTTCTGCCTTAAAAAATCACAATAGACTGAAAACAATCTAATGCTTCCTAGATGATTCCAGAGCGTGTGGCGATTTGGTACCTCTATCATCGTGGCCATTTTGATGATACAATTGTGATTATAGAAGCTATAAGGGAATGTCCACGTGTATGTTGAGTCCTAGACACTCTCTAAAATGTGTTTGGTTTCTAAATTCTTTTATCAGCTGCATTTCTTGTCACTTGCTTCTTTTTCCTAGAAATCAAAGGCAGAGGATCTATGGCCATTTCCACCTAACTAGAGATGATTCAATATTGCGACACAGACTCCTGGTGGCCTTCTTTATACTCCTTGGTAGCGTCATCCACTCATTCTGTTTCTCACTGGGTTGAAACCAAACTACTTCATTTACCTTCTTTCTGTTTTCAAGGAACTCACTCAGGCCACTGGCTTAGTAGAGCTCCTCCTGTATTCTCAATCTTCTGCAACACATTAGTGCAGTAAAGTGCTTAGTAAAGCACACGAGAGGCTCAGGCACAGAATAATTTAGGTGTCATGGGCACTTATATATTCAGGAGAAGCAGGGAATTGACAGCATTGAGCCTTTTGCTGTAGGGCCAGAATAGAATGAGAAAACTGAGGAAGTCCCTTTTCTCCAACCATATGTGACATCAGTTATGCCAAAGGAGACCAGAACATACAAATGTTTCCTCCAAGCTAATCAGCACCTATGCAACTATGGGGGCAGCAGCTGCACATGCATATTCTCTCTGGGTCGTCCATATTCATGGGCACTGAGGATAGGTCTGGCAACACGTGGCTTTTTTCCCCACCAGTCAGCTAAATCTAAGTTTTAAATGCAAAGTATGCATTTCAAGGACATTATGTGGATTTGTGGCAGCGCCTGGAGGACTTTGGGTCTATAAAATGAAGAATAAATTACAAGGAAATATAAATAAAGCATTTTCATCAGTGACAGTTATAATGTTGTCACCATATCAAGGAAAACTGGGGACTTTCTGTATATGAGCATGTTCTGCAGCTACAAAAAAGTGCATCACTAAGCAGAAATTAGAGTGAAAGAAAATGAGGTTACAGTGGTGACATCTCAAAAGCCTTCTGCTTCAGAGCAAAGCAGGATGTGTGCAGTTCTGTTTCCCACTAAGCAGAACTGTTTGCAACTCACCATGAGAAAAGCCGCTGATCTGGAGTTTAACAGAACAGATCTTTTCCAGGCCAGGGAAGTCTCAGTGGGGCATCTAGTGAGCCCCTGTGTGTCAGGGAAAGGCAGGGGCTGGAAGGTTGGATGAACTCACCCGAAGCCTGAGATGATCTGAGAGCTGGCCCAGGGTCCTGGGATGTCAGTGTTCTTGTGCCTCCAAGGCACTGTCTTACTCAGTTTCCTGCTGCGATCACAGAATGCCACAGGCTGGGTAATTTGTATAGAAAAATCATTTATTTACCATAGTTGGGAGCCGGGAAGCCCAAGAGTATGGCTCTGGTATCTGGTGAGGGTCTTCTTGCTGTGTGATTCCATGGAGGAAGGTATAAGCAAGTGCACAGACAAAGCAAATGGAGGCCTAACTCACTCTTTTATCAGGAGTCCAGTCCCGTGATAACTAACCCACTCTGCAATAATAGCATTAATTCATTCATGAGGGTGGAGCCGTCATGATCCCATCACCTCCCAAAAGCCTCACCTCTTACTATTACAACGGCAATTAAGTTTTCAGCACATGAACGTTGGAGGACATATTCAAAGCATAGCAAGAACTTTCCCTGGAGAGCATTTCTATATTCCCAAGGAGACTCTGCAGGCAAAATATACTCCATCAGACTTTCATACCTGCCCTGTTAGACCTTCCTATCTGCCCCCACTAATCTTTATCCTAAAGCATTAGCTAGATATATAATGACCCCACAGTTCTCTAGGCTTCTAAACAACCACTTCCCATTTTTACCTACTTATTTCAACATATAACTTGTGTTAGGACATGATTGGCAGGCTTCAGAATCCATGAATACCCTGGGACACAGGATGAGGAAGTTCTCTGTACTTATGTTTAGGGCTGTGCCCAAAAGCCTACAGCCTGGTATTAGCAGCCTACAAATCCAGATATCTAAAATAAATTCATACTTCAAGATTGCAAGGCCTCAGGTCTATGCCACCCTGCTAGTTTTTAAGCATTGTGTTAAGAAAAAAAGTTAACCTATAAAAAATAGTAGTAAAGAACCTCAATATTTGACAATCATCAGCATTTTGCCTACTTCATCTCTACATTCCTCTCCTCCTTTTTTGTCAAAGTATTTTAAAGCCAATTCCAAACATCATGCTGTTTTACTCCTAAATATTTAAATATGTGTCTCAAAAGAGTAAGAACATTTCTTTTACATAACCACGAGTCCACTATCATTAACATAATCCAGACTTCCTTAATATCCCCAAATTCTTTCCTCATTCAAAGTTCCCTGACAGTCTATAAAATGTCTTTTTCAACTACTTTATTTGAATCAGTATCTAAATGAGGGCTACTCTATTATTTGATGGTTATGTCTCTTAAGTAGATTTTACATTTGTGTCTTTTTTTTTAAAATTATACTTTAAGTTCTGGGGTACATATGCAGAACATGGGGATTTGTACATAGGTATACATATGCCATGGAGGTTTGCTGCACCCATCAACCTGTCATCTACATTAGGTATTTCTCCTAATGCCATCCCTTCCCTAGCCCTCCACCCACCAATAGGCCCGGTGTGTGATGTTCCCTTCCCTGTGCCCATGTGTTCTCTTTGTTCAACTCCCACTTATGAGTGAGAACATGTGGTGTTTGATTTTCTGTTCTTGTGTTAGTTTGCTGAGAATGATGGTTTCCAGTTCATCCACATCCCTGCAAAGGACGTGAACTCATCCTTTTTTATGACTGCATAGTGTTCCATGGTGTATATGTGCCACATTTTCTTTATCCAGTCTATCGTTGATGGGTTGGTTCCAAGTCTTTGCT